>WMKK01000019.1:182026-331166 GCA_012295225.1 Ostreococcus mediterraneus
GAGGAAGAGCTACGAAAGCTTGTCCAGCGCGAGGTACAGCTGGGCAAACTCCGCAATTCGGAAGCAAACAAGGCGGAAAAGATTCAGGCAGCGTTTGAAGTCGAGATAGCGTGCGTTGCCGAACACGTGACGAGCGCAGCTGCGGCTGCGCAAAGGCTGCGTAAACTGAAAATTAAGCACTGCACGCAGACATCGATTGAATCAGCTGTGGCGGATTATGAGTCGACTGGTCAAGTTATCCCTCACGAAGAATTGACAGAGACGCGTGGTAGACCGACGCGACTGCCGGCTGAAGTTGAAGAGCGTATCGTGAAGATGGTACAAGCGTGGAATCGACACAAACACATCGTTGACATCACAACGCTCGTCGCATGGGGCGAGGTGTACACGCGTGCRTTGTATGGTGAGCAATGGGACGCGAGTGAACTCAATTCTCTAGAGGATTGTAAGTACACATCTCACAATTGGGCGCGTCGCTTCCTTCAGCGTCACGAGGGGTCATTTGAGAAAGCTCAATCGCGCTCACCAGACCGGGTGAACTATACCAAGTTTGAAATTATTCGAGGACACTTCGATCGGCTCGCTCGCATTCTCGTCGATGACTTACAGTGGGCGGAAAAGAACGCGAACTTCGACGAAAAAAAGTACATGGACGTCATGTTGACTATCAAACCTGAATTCCTCGATCGCATATATTCACTCGACGAGTCTCACCTCGCCGCGTGCCTCGAAGGCTTGAACCAACAGAGTGCCACGATTCCCGAAAAGAAAACGAGCATCGAGGTTGAGAAGAAGAAGTCGAAGCCCGAGTTCGCAGCAAACAAAGGTGGACAAACGATATCCGTAATGGCGTGTCGAAATGCTGCGGGTGATTCGCTGCCGCCATCGTTCGTGACGATGAACAAGAGACCTATCAAGGTAGCACAAGAATTGATCCCCGACGCTCAGTTTCTCTATTCTCCAACCAAGGCATTTGACGGCGACAATTTCCTTAAATTTCTTACCGAGCACTTCATACCGCATACAAAGTGCTCAAAAGAGAACCCAGTCCTTCTTATGTTTGACGGCTTGAAGGCACATGTCACAGCGAAAGCTCTCGACGCGATGGAAGCGCACGGAATTATGGCAGTGATGTTACCGCCGCACACGACGCATCTTCTCCAAGGTGAAGACTTGATAACCTTCACGAAAATGAAATCAACGTTCAAAAAGCTTGCACTGGCATTAACGCGCAAACTTAATGTGTTGCGGACGTGCTCGGGCACCTCCGCCGCGGGGATGAGTTCTAAACAATTTTGGGAAATTGTTGCATTGGCGGTGAAAACATCAAGAGAGCCCGAGTGGACAACAAAAGGTTGGGAGCTCCAAGGCATTGTGCCGTTTACGCGCAAGCCGTTGTGCAAGCACGAAGGATGGATTAACTACGCCATATCCAGTGCTGATGACGCGGCGTCGCGAACTTCGTCGACGACGCGACGGACAGTGACGCTGAGCACTGAAACTTTGAACTCAATTGAAAGTCAGCTCACCTTGTGTGGTTTACCAGGAGCGCAAGTCCTTGTATCCAGTGCAGACATGGAAACAGCGGCGATTGATGGTAGCGCGAAGAACCTTGGCCACGCCCTGGTGGCGACTGATCGCGCCGTACGCGTCGAAAAGTATACACCCCAGGACATCGCGCGAATGACGCAAGCTGAGCTTGAAACATTCTTACAGGATGTAAAATGCACAGCAAAGGCGGTCATGTGCACGACGGCTCATCACTACACGAGCAAAAAACGAAGACGCAATAATAATGGCGTGGACTACAGGGTCGGAATCGTCAGCTCGCGGCAGATTATCGATGACCTACATGCCTTGCAACACAACGCCGCCGAAAAACAACCCGGTGCAAAGCGATCCCGCAAGAAGCATGAAGAGATGGAAGCCGAGTACCGCGCCACGTATACCGCAAAAGAGGAATGCCTGCGCGAAAACAATGGTCAATTTGTTAAGAAGTTGACGAGACAGGAGATGTATAAGATTCTGAAGCACCGCAAGATAGACTTTGACAGCACCGCTCCAGCTCAAGTGCTGACTGATTTGTTGCGAGAGCACTTGCCCGAGTTCTACGACGCCCATCGAGCTTGCATGGCGCGACGCACGCGCGCTACACGCTCAAACGAAGACGAGGACGTGTATTCCTCCGACGAAGACGCCTCCGAATCCGACGCCGACGCCGTAGACGACGTTGAGGATGACGACGCCGAGGACACACCTGTTGAAAGAATCGTCGACGATTTCCCCCTCGCCTGCTCGAGGTGTCACTGGAAAGGGGGGTGCGTGCGTTGCAAGGAGTGGTACAGTCAAGGTCGACGACGTATTGGTCCGAAGGAATGGTCTAGAGAGCCCATCCGGTCACCCACGAGCGTGAATGAATGAAGCATGGAGGGGGTGTGTCAACGCGTTGAACAACAATGTTTTAAAATTTTGGGGAAAATGCACCGCATCTAGTACGCGACGATAACACGTCGAAACGCTTTAAAGACAACAAAGAAGAGTGTAAAAATAAGTTTTATCGTATTTCTAATCGTTTCAGAGTCGTCGTCGTCGATCTCGCGTCACGGCGTCGAGTTTCCCCAAAATATCAATGTTTTTGGTAGCTGACAGTACACAAATGCTATAGACCGTCACAGTTTTATACACGAAATTATACTGCAGCCATCCAAGTAGCGCTAAGTCTACATGCATGCAGTGTTGGGTGGGCGCGAACGATTTTTGTGTGGCGCGCCCTCGACGCCCTCGACTCGGGTCGCTTGCGACCCATAACCGTGACACACACATGTCTCATAATCAAAACCTATATATTGCGCACGCTCAACCCTCACACCTCATACTTACCTGGCCGGGATGTCTATCTGATCACCAAGGGATAGCGTCGCACGCGCGCCCCGCTCCTTGCACTCCGAGCGCGTCGCGCGCGCGCCGACGGCACTCGCACGAGGTCGTCGACGGCACAATTTATGCCAGGGTGAGTTCAGCGTACGCGCTACTCGCCATGCGAAGTATGGGTGTATGTACCCCCTATTGAGTGACTGGGGGTACACACATCGCCGAGGCGCGTAGAGCAGGAAACCAGCACCCAGGAGTGGTGTGTGGTGGGGTAAAAATTTATGAATGGTCCGTGAGATGAGATGCACAAAGAGCTATATGTGGTAAAAGGCAACGTATAGACATCCCGTTCGCGCACCTCGGACCGAGTACCATACACGTCGCCCCCGTGATTTGTTTATGTGCGTTTCGGGGTGGGTCCACATCGTGTACCACGCTTACGGGTGCGGACTAAACATCGGACATGACGTTTTTGTGTATATCGTGTATAGTGTAATGTAAGGAGGCCCTGTGTATGAAGAAGGGCTACAGAAATTAAGACACGCGCATCACCAAAGAGCAATGTGCCTTGGGGATGGAAAGGAAGTTTTCAACCAGCAATATTCCCGACTCAGTTAAGACTTCACAGTCTAGGATATAACCCCATGCGTAAAGATGGGATTTATGGTCGTGTGGGGTGCGGTTTTATAGGTTTTGATTGAGTTGGTAGGTTGTTGTCACGCTTACGGGTGGGCTTTTGTGCGCGTAGGGGGGGCAAAAAGTGCAGCCGCAGCAGAGCGCCGCGCGACGACGATGAGGGCGGCGGCGGCGGCATCATCGCTGTCGACGTCGGCGCACACCGCGCGTCTGTGTCGTCGTCAAGGTCGTCGGTCGTGTCGCGCGTACGATGCACCACCGCACAGGCGCGTGGCGCTCGTCGTCGTGGACGATGACGATGACGATGACGACGATGATGATGACGCGACGTTTGCGCACCCGGAGATCGTGGCGGCGGCGATACGCACCCTCCCGGACGTACAGTGCGATGTAGTACTCGCATCGTCGTCGTCGTCTTTGTCGTCGTACGACGCGCGCATCGTCGTCACGACGAGACAAAGAGCGGGCGGAGAGCAGCAGCCACCACTGCAATTCACCGTGTCGGTGTTGGCGACGTCGAGGTCGAAGAAACATCCGTGCGTGGCGCTCGAGCCACTGACGAAGTCAGAGACGTTAGCGTCGTCTCGCGCATTTAACGATGGCGTGCGTCTGTGCGCTGAACGCGCGTTTTTGGAGGAGGCTGACGTCTACGCTGACGACGACTACGCGACGTACGCCGGCGTCTTGGAGCCGTGTCGTACTACGAATGACGACGACGATGATGTCATTGACTTGGTACACAACATAGACGACGATGGCGATGATGATGACGCTACTACTACTACTACTACTACTACTACTACTACTACTACAGATCGGCACCGGATTAGGTTGACGCGGCTCGACCCACGCGCGACGCGTCTCGCCCTCGAGCGACTCTTGTTGAGCGGCGCCAGATGCGGGTTACCCATTGAACTCGTTATTGAGCACGTCGTGCGCAACTCCATGCATCGTTCGGGCGTGTCTGGGATGAAGAAGATGTCGCCACCTGTCACAGGGGCACAAGCGGCGGCACAAGCATCAGACGAAGACAAGATGAAAGTGTACGTCGTCTTTGGCGGGTCGTCGTCCCAGCGTCGGCAATCGTGCCGATCCGGTCGACACGTCTACTTGACGCTCAAACGCATCCCAACCATCGATGTCGTCGCCGTGGTGCTGAATAATACCAATAATAACGCATCATCGCAGCTGGCGGATGCCACGGCGTGGAGGTTGTCGTACGCGAGCGCGCTCGACCCGGACCAATGGGACGCGCCGCGCGCGCCCGACGCCGGTCGGTTTGCGCCTTCGAAACGCGTGCGCGCCGACTTGGAAAAATACGGCTGGGTGAAACCGTCCGAGCTGTCGTCATGTCAAGACACGATGATGCATCATCATAATGAACAAAGGTCGACGCGATTTGGCGCCTTGCTCGCCGTCGCGTCGCGAGAAGGTGCGATTATATTTAACGCCGCGCACGGCGGCGCGGGCGAGGATGGCGCGTTGCAGCAACTCTGCGTGTCCTCTGGCGTCGCGTACACCGGCTCATCTCCGCTCGCGAGTCGCGTGTGCATGGATAAGGCGGCGACGGCCAAGGCGTTGGTCCAGCGTCCGGTCCACGGCGCGACGTGTTTGCCCAAGCGCGTGGTCCCGGCGAGCGCGTTGGTGAGTAAAGCGTCGGATGAACGAGGATGGGGCGGACGCGAACGCGTCGAAGGCGCCAAGCGTTTATGGCTCGACATTGTGAGTTCTTTTAGTGGAGGTGGAGGAGCGGCACCAGGAGCAGCAGACACCAATAATGTGACTACTCTCGTGGTGAAACCCATCGCCGAAGGGGCGTCGCGCGGCGTGCGTCGATTGATGGATGAACGCGAGTTGTTGGCGTACGCCGAAGACATTGCAAAAAATCAAGCGCCGCCGTTCCCGTACGCGTACGTGTTTGAACCGTTTTTTGACGCTTCGCGCGCGCCTTGGATGGAATGCTCGTTTACGTTGATGGGAGCGTTAGGAGACCTCCGCGTCGTCGGTCAATCGACGATTGACGCGCGGGCAAGGGAACGCGCGCGCGCCGTGGGACACGCGCTCGGCGTCGAAGGATGCGCCGTGCTCGACGCCTTTGTGAACACAGACACCGGGGAGTTGATTGTGATTGAAATGAACACCGTGCCGGATATGACGTCGCCGGACTCGACGGCGTTTGCGCACGCCAGGAACGCCGATCCGCCGATTGACGCCGAAACGTTGTGTACGCGCGCGCTCAGCTTGGCGCTCGTGCGACGGTTCAGATGATGATGACGATGACGATGACCATGATAGCTCTACCGTAGTAGTACTGTATTAGTAGTTTTGTAAGCAAGTTAGTAGCGGCTTTTGTAGCAGTGGTTGGTATCACACGGTAACTAAAATGAAAAAATCAAGCAGTAGTGGTAAACGTGTTGTTGTGGCTTTGACTTTGGCTTACGCCGCGACAAACGCGGCCGCCGCCGGCTGATTTGGTTGTTTTTTACGCGGCGTCTTGTCATCTAAAATCTCACCCTCCTCGATAGATTCGTCGTCATCGTCGTCGTCGGACCCTTTCGCGGGCGTATTCATTGGCGTTTGCAATTCGTCCTCGTCGTCGTTCTCATCGTGATGATGATGATGATGATGATCAACCTCAACATCAACAACCACCGCTTTGAGCTTTGGCGGCGACGGCGGCGCTTCAATCGCCGACGCGTCCGCCTCCTTCATCGCGTGAAATTTGGCAAACAACGTCTGCACGTTGTTCGCTCCGGTAATCGCGCGCGCCATGTCCTCGTTTGCGCGCTCGCGCATCGAAATCTTACCCACGGCGTACGCGTACACCAGTCGCTCGAGCTCTGGCGCGAAAAAATCCAGGTACTCTTCGCACCGCGCGTGAAGCATGGATTCAAATCGTTCGCACTGCGCGAGCTGGGCGTTAATGTCCACATCCGTCGCTGAAATGTCTCGACGAAGCGCGGCGTCGACATCAGCCTTGGACGCGCGATCGGCTTTGCTCGCCAACCGCGCAAACCGCGCCTCGGCTTCGTTCAATTTAAACCGCGCCTTTTGATGTTCGTACACGCACGATTCCAATCGTCGCTCATACGTCACTTGTGCCTTATCATGCAGCGTCATCGCGCGATTGGCAAAATCCTCCATGAAATCGCATTCGCATTGCACGTCGACGTCTTCAACGCCAGACGCGAATGTACGCGCATCCTTGCATCGAATCGCTCGCGACATCGCAGACGATGGTGCGGCGTCGTCTGCGTCAATTGTCGGCGCGTCGGTATCGTCAGCGTCGTCAGCATCTCCGTGCTTCTGCGGCGGACGGTGCTGCTGCACGTAATTGAACAATTGCGTTTCGCGCGCCGTGATGGCGTCGCGAACGCGCGATTCCACGTCTCGCGAGTACTTTTTTGTCGCGTCGCGCGCGAGCGCTCGAGCGAGCCAAAAATTTGTATCCTCGACAAACTCCCCAATCGATTGTCGCACGATAGCCACCGCGCACACCGCGCGCTCGAGACGCGCGTCGTGCGCGTAGAGTTTCGCAATGTCCACGACGTACGGACACGGCGTCTTCGTCGTCGTCGTCGTCGCGTCTTTGGCATTCAACAATGTGTCTTTTGTCTTGGCTTTGCATTTTCGCGTCGGCGTCGGCGGAGCGCGCGCGGCGTCGGCGTCGTCCGTGCGTTCGCGCATCATCGCATCGTCGCGACGCGCATTCGTTCGTGATTTGCTCGATGTTGTACCCATATCGTCGTTATTGTGGTGATTTTGGTGTCGTTGTCGTTGTCGTCGTCCTCCTCGTGGCATGTCAAGGAATGAGGACGTCGACGCGGGATTTCGCGAGTCATCGTCTCAATACTCATAACGATGATGATGATAATAACAATAATACCAACGCAAGACATACTATACACACACAGAGAGAGACAAAGCGAGAGAGAAAACACGCCACCCATCATCTATGCGCTCATCAAGCACCGCTGAGAGATGGCGCGAATGACAAGCATTTGCTCCTTCGCCGCGCCGCGCATATCCACCAATTGCGCAATCTGTTGCTCGCGTTCCTCATCCACGCCTTCTGCCCGCATCTGCGCCACCTGCGCATCAAACTGCGCGTCTTGTTGCGTCATAGACTGTAAAAACATATCAATATTCGCCAAGAATTCCTCCACGCTCATCTGCGCATCGCGCAAGACATCGCGCACGACGGCGTCTTGCGCGGCGTCGTCGGCTCGCGCTCGGTCGTCGAGCGCGCTCAACCCACTGACACACGCGTCAATCAACCCCAGCGCCGGCGGCACATTCGCGCGTTGATAACAATCCAATAAATACTCAAATAATCCCTTGAGTGCGGCGATGATTTCCGGACCTTCACCCTTGGATTGCGCGGTTTGATACGTCGCCAACGCGGCTTCGACGACGCCTTCGGTGAGCGACCCGTCGCGCGTCATGGCATCGATCGCCTCGCTCGCCTCTTCGGGTGATTGCGCGTTCAAGATTCGATAGTAATTGGTGAAATCTTCTTCGCGCACGTTCGGTGGGGCCATTTGTGCGTTCGCCATGGCTTGTGCGAGCTCGTCGTCGCCTTGGTTTGATGGAGCAGCTTTATGCCGATGCTGATGCTGATGCTGATGATGTTTGTGTTGACGTACGCGTCGCATCGCCGGGTGTACACGCGAGCGCACCGGTGCGCGCATTTGCATCGTCATCATCTGTGTCGTCATCTTTTTTGTGCTCGTCGTTCGTCTTCGTGTTCGCGCGTCGCGCTGTGATGAACTTGATTGATGACCTAAAACCTTAAACACTGACGCAGCATCATGATGACGTTGACGTTCACGACGCCGACGCGCAGCGCGCACGCGCGCCCGCCGACGCGCACACAGCCGCGTACGAACCGCACGCACGTCATCACGCGCGCGAAAGGCGGCAAGGGCGCGTCAGAGCCCGAGCCCGAGGTGGATCCCGAAGCGATTGAAATGGATGCCATGGAGCGCATGGACAAGACGATGGATTCGATCGCCAAAGATTTCTCCACCGTGCGCACTGGACGCGCAAACGTACAAATATTAGATCGTATTGAAGTGATGTATTACGGCGCACCGACGGCGCTGAAGGCGATCGCGAATGCGTCGACACCGGACGCGCAGACGGTGGTGATTCAACCCTTTGATAAAACCGCGATCAAGGATATCGAACGCGCGTTGAATGAGAGCGATTTGGGCATTACGCCGAATAACGATGGGAATGTGATTCGATTGGTTATACCTGCGTTGACGGAGGAGCGTCGTAAAGATTTGGCAAAGTTGGTGTCCAAGCTCGGGGAGGATGGAAAGGTGGCGTTGCGCAACGTGCGTCGGGACGCGATGAAGGCGATTGAAAAGTTGGAAAAGGCGAGCGCGATTGGCGAAGACGAATGCGCGGGATTGAAGAAGGGTATTGAAGATTTAACCGCGTCGTACATTAAAAAAGTGGACGACATCACCAAGGCTAAGGAGACGGAATTACAAAAGGTTTAAAACGTTGAAAGTTGCAGTCGCGGTTGGCTGGTTGGATGGCCATCCGTCAGTCCGTCAGTCAGTCGTCTCACTACGTATCCTTGTCTTTTGCCACCGCCGCCGCCGCGCGTCAACGCGCGCGCAACAACATATACATTTATATTCATACACAATTCATACACGATATTGATCCATCCATGTCCTTCTCCTCGTCTTTGTCGTCGTCGCGAGCGCGAATGAGTGAAAAAGATGCTGAATGTACTACCAAGTGCGCTCGTCACTGTGCGACGCCGAACGCCGAACGTGTGCGTTCGTCGCCGCGTTCATCGTCGTCATCATGAGCGCGCCGCCCGCGACGTCGCTCGACGCACAAATACACGCGCACGCGAAACACACCGACGACGCTGACGCACCACCGCCGCCGCCACCAGACACCCTCCCAGCGCTCTTCTGGAGCGGCGATGGCGACGACTGGATGGACGACGCGCACATGAACAACCCCGAATTCGCCGCGCTCAAAGCCATGCTCGCCGAAGACCCGGCGTCGCCGTGCGAGCTCGCTGAAATGCACAAGAATAAGGGCAATCAGTCGATGAAGTACAAGCACAATTTGATGTACGCGAGGTACGCGGTAGAGCACTACACGACGGGCATCCTCGTCGCGTGCGACGACGCGGGATTGAATTCTATACTGCACAGTAATCGTGCCTACGCCGGGTTATTGCTGAAAAACTACCGCAAGGCGTACGAGGATGGGGTAAAGGCGGTGGAGCTGGACGCGCGGAACGTCAAGGGTTGGTATCGCGCGGCCAAGGCGGCGCTTAGCTTGGAGAAATTTGAAGAATGCGCGCGATTGTGCGTCGCTGGATTGGATGTGGAGAGCACGAATAGAGATATGAAGGTTTTACTGCGCGAGGCGAAGCGAGGGGTGGAGAAACGGGAGGCACAGGCGCGATTGGATGTTGACGAGCGCGCGCGGGTTTCGGCGTACGCCGAGGCGTTGCGGGACAAGTGTATACGAATCGGACCCGCTGTGCTTGGAAGCGGCGAGCGTTGGCCGACGATTGATGCGAATACGCATGAAGCGGTGTTTTGGACGTTGTTTGTCTATCCGGAGTCCATGCAGACGGATGTGGTGGAGGCGGCGAGGGAATCAGACGCGCTTGGAGCGCATTTGGACGTCTTGTTCAATCCGGGCGCGCCTCCGCTCGCGTGGGATAGCGCCAACGCGTACACACGCGAGAGCGTGGAGATTTATTGGCAAACGAATGCCACGGTACCGTATACGTACGCGCAGATCGAGACGAAGATGTTGGATGCGGCTGGCGTGACGCGACGCGACGCGGATGACGACACGAGGCGAGCCATCGTCGACGCGGAAACCAAAACCAAAAAGGTTGACGCTCGCGATCAATTCATGCGATTGATTGTCGATCCGTACGCCACGACGTTTGGAGATTTAGTCAAGAATAAAGAATTTGTCGTCGCTGGGCACGTGGTGTTGTACATCGTGGCGAAAGGTACGGAATTTAGGCAACAATTTCTCAACGGCGAATGGGAACTCTAGCGTACAGTCGTCGTCGTCGTCGTACACGTCGTCGTCGTACACGTCGTCGTCGTCGTCATCGTCTAATACATAGTCTATACATAGTCGCGCGGTCCCACCGTCGCGCGCTGTAAAACAAACAAACAAACAAATGATAGTACACTGTACACGTTACAAAACTATACGCGAAAAAGAAGAACGCTCTCGGCGGCGTCGTCCGTCGCTCTTCGCGGCTAGGCGCGCCACCATCGCGCGCGTCGCTCGTCAACCACCGCCGCAACATCGTTTAAACCTTTTATTCGACCCACACGGACACGGACGATTATTCGGATACGCCCCGCGCATCGACCTCGCTTCGTCCCGTCTCTCCTCTCGCGTCATGGATCGATCATGTTCGGTAATAACGCGCGTAAACTCCTCCGCACTCGTCGGCGTCCCACCTCCGCCCGCCAACAACGACTCACTCGCTCGCCTCATCATCGCCCGCGTCAGCGCATACGTCTTCAATAACTCTGAAACTTCCGCGCGCGCGCCGTTTGGCGTCTCGCGCGCGATAGCCGCGACGCGCGCCGCGGTCAACGTGCTCGGATCCTCCCGTTCGCTCGCGCGCATCGACGACGCGTACGCGCGCGCGCGCGACACCTCGAACGACACCTCCGCCGCGTGTCGAGGCGCATCGCCCGTGCGCTCGAGCGACGCGCGCTCGAGTAAGTCCACGTATGCATCCATGGTGAACGATGACGATGCCACTGATGGTGATGTTTTCGCGCCAAACCACTGCGAGACGGCGTCGAACACGCCCGCGCGCGCGCACAGCGCGGACGTCGATACCGCGCGGACGTGTGTGCGGGCGATGCGCATGGCGGCGGCGGCGCCGTCCGCGCCGTCGGCGTCGGCGTGTGGCGATAATGAAAAAGTGCACCGCCATTGAACGGGATAATGTCGCGCGCGTTCGCGTTCGCGCGCGTCGCGCGTCGCGCGATGACGACGGCGACGACGAGTCCGGTGCCGTCGTCGTCGTCGTCGTCGTCATCGTCCTTGACGTCGTCGTCGGCGTTGTCGATTTATATCGAGACGTATGGGTGTCAAATGAATACGAATGATTCCGACATTGTCCGTGGAATCCTGCGCGCGCACGGCCACGGGGTCGTCAACGACGCATCACACGCGGATGTTGTGTTATTAAACACGTGCGCCGTGCGCGAAGGCGCGGAGCAGAAGATTTGGGCGCGTTTGGCGCAGTTGAAGGCGATGAAGACGTCGCCCGAGTCGACGTTGCGCGCCGTCGGCGTGCTCGGATGCATGGCGGAGCGCTTAAAATCTGCGCTCCTCCGCGCCGACGGCTTGGCGGATATCGTGTGTGGTCCAGATGCGTACAGGGACGTGCCGAGATTGCTGGCGAACGCGTCACGGGCGACGTCAGAGCTCACGGATGATGAGCGGATGAATGTGTTGTTGAGTTTGGACGAAACGTACGCCGACGTGACGCCCGTTCGGCGCGATCCATCGTCGCCTTTAGCGTACGTGAGCGTCATGCGCGGATGTGACAATATGTGTAGTTTTTGTGTTGTTCCGTTCACGCGCGGACGCGAGCGGAGTAGGGCGTTGGATTCCATCGTTCGCGAGTGTCGGGACCTCGTGAACGCCGGCGTCAAGGAGATTACATTATTGGGGCAAAATGTCAACTCCTACGCCGATAAGTTTAGTGCCAGTGCGGTGCTGGATGATTTAGGGTATGTTGTTGGCGATGATGCCGCGAAGAATGCGAACGCCGACCCGTTCGCGCCGTACGCGAAGGGATTCAAGTCGGTGTATAAACCAGACGCGCGTCGGCGGCACGCGTACTCTTTTGCGGATTTAGTCGCCGCAGTGGCAGCGATCGATCGAGAAGTTCGCGTGCGTTTCACATCACCACATCCGAAAGATTTTCCCGATGATTTATTGCGCGTCGTTGCCGAGACGCCAAACGTGTGTAAACAGTTGCACATGCCGGCGCAGAGCGGATCGACGACGACGTTGGCGCGCATGCGACGAGGGTACACGCGCGAGGCGTACGTAGACCTCATCACGCGCACGCGAGAGATGATTCCCGGCGTGGCGATTAGTTCGGATTTTATTTCTGGATTTTGTGGCGAAACTGAAGCCGAACACGCGGAGACGATTTCGTTGCTCGAGCGCGTTCGATTTGAGACGGCGTACATGTTCCATTATTCGTTGCGGGACAAGACGCACGCGGCGAGACATCTATCAGACGACGTCCCGGAGGATGTCAAAAAACGTCGTTTAGCAGAAGTGATTGATACATTTCGAGCGGGTGCGGCGCGAGCGAACGCAGAGGAGATTGGCCGAACGCATTTGGTGCTCGTCGAAGGCGTCGCGCGTAAATCAGACGCGCAAATGAGCGCGCGTTCGGATACGGGTAAGCGCGTCATCATCGAAGGCCGGCGCACGGTACGCGATGGCGATGATGCTCACCAAGAGGTTGACATTAAACCAGGAGATTACGTCATCGCGCGTATTGAACGCGCGGGACCATCGACGCTTATCGCGCGTCCGTTGGGCGTCACCACGGCGACGCGCTTTTTCGAGCAACACGGCGCGGCGTGGCACGCCGCGCCGCCCACAAGCGTATCAATGTTCCAAGCCGACACGGCACGCGCTCCGGCCCGTGTTTGATTTCATGGATGCCGACGTCGACGCGCCCGCAGAAGAAATTGGACATCCTACGCCTACGATTGTGGCCGAAACGTCCATCATCTTGTATAGAACAGAACAGATCAGGTGTGTAGCTCCAGTAGCAATCGTAGTGTAGGTCAGGTCAACACATCACGCGAACGCCCTGGCTCGTGAGAATAGACTTGGCGCGCTCAATGTCCTCGCCCGTCGGCGTCGCCATGCCCTCGAGCGTATAGTCCAATCCCAATTCCTGAAACTTGAACACCCCCAGTCGATGATACGGCAACAATTCAATCCCCAACACGCACGCGTGCGATTTCGCCACGCGCGCGAGTTCAACGAGCTCTTCCTCGCTATCCGTCGCGTACGCCGCAAATCTTTC
The DNA here is from genome assembly GCA_012295225.1 of Ostreococcus mediterraneus. Taxonomy (NCBI): domain Eukaryota; kingdom Viridiplantae; phylum Chlorophyta; class Mamiellophyceae; order Mamiellales; family Bathycoccaceae; genus Ostreococcus; species Ostreococcus mediterraneus. Next base: position 195,627 of record WMKK01000019.1, read on the forward strand.
GTCGTCGTTAGGATTCGTCATCAACACGAAACGTAACCACGTCGGCGTCCCGTGCGCCTCGCACGCGCGTAAAAATCGCCGCGAAAGCTCAAATTCCTCAACGCTCGTCCCGGTGATGGCCACGTATCGATCGACAAACGCGCTCTTGAGACACAACAGCACGCAATCGACGTGTGGAAGCACGCGATTCCATTCTTTATCGGTGCCGGCACCCGCGGTGTCGATTGAGGCGCCGACGCCCAAGGCGCGAACGCCTCGACACACCGCGCGCGCGAATTCTGGCTGCAACAAACACTCGCCTCCGCTGAGCGTGACGCCGCCGCCAGACGCGCTGTAGTAATCAAGATTGCGTCGTACGATGTCGACGCACTCGCGCACGCGCATGCGTCGCCCGAGCGGCGTCGGCGTCGAGGCGTCCGCGCGCGCGAGCGCCGCGTCGGTGCTGTCCACGTTGCAACAAAACACACAGCGTTTGTGACAGGATTGGAGAAAGAATATGCAGCGGATGCCCGCACCGTCAACGGCGGTGAAGGAATCGATGCTGTGCACGTAGCCGGTGATTTTATCTTCGTTCGCCAGGTCCTCGATGTCGTCCTCCATCGTCGTCGTCGTTGAATGTCGTCGTCGTTGAATGTCGAGAATGTGAACCGTCACACCCAAGACCACGCCGCACGACCGCATTCCACGCCGCACGCCCCATGTCCACCGTGCGCGACTTCGTGCGCGAGCACGTGCAGCCGTACGATGCCGATTTCGCACCCTCGCTCGCACCACCGACGCCGCGCACGCTCGCACTGCTGTCCCGCGCGCGCGAGCTGTTCGCCTTGGAACGCCAACGCGGCGGCGTGCTCGACATTGACACCTCCACGCCGTCGCACGCCACGTCGCACGGGCCCGGGTACATCACCGACGCCGCGAGTGATTGCGTCATCGTCGGCATGCAAACCCCGGTGCCGCTGCAACGGACGATGAAACCGCTCGGAGGCATGCGGGTGATTGAGAAGGCGTGCGCCGAGCGCGGGCGCGCCGTCGACGTCGGCGTGACCAATTTCATGGATGACTGGTGCGTGACGCATAACGACGCCGTGTTCGCGCTGTATACGGATGAGATGAAAGCTGCGCGGCGCGCACACGTCCTGCTCGGGTTACCGGATGCGTACGGACGCGGTCGATTGATTGGCGATTACCGACGCGTCGCGCTGTTTGGCGTCGACGCGTTGCTCGCGGATAAATCCCGGGACGCCGAGGCGATGCCCGTGGACACGGAGGACGACTTGAGGTGTAAGTTTGAAGTCACGCAGCAGATTCGCGCGTTACGCGCGCTGAAGGATATGGCCAAGGCGTATGGATGTGACATTGGTCCGCCCGCGACGTCGGCTCGCGAGGCGATTCAATGGACGTACTTTGGATATCTCTGCGCGGTGAAATCACACGACGGCGCGGCGATTTCGCTCGGGCGCGTGGATGCGTTTTTTGACATTTACATAGAGCGCGACGTGACGAGCGGAAAAATCACCGAATCGCAGGCGCAGGAATTGATTGACAATTTTGTTCTAAAGCTGCGCATGGTGCGGCAATTACGGCCGCTCGCGTACGAGGAGATTTTCGCGGGCGATCCGCAATGGTCGACGGCGTGCGTCGGGGGATGCTCTCTCGACGGCGGTGGTCGACACATGGTGACGAAGACGTCGTGGCGTTTCTTGCACACTCTACGAAATCTCGGCGCGGCGCCCGAACCCAATCTCACCGTGCTTTGGTCGAGCTCGGCACTGCCGAAACCGTTCAAGCAATTCTGCGCCGAAATCTCCATCGGCTCGTCGACGATTCAATACGAAAACGATGATTTGATGCGCGAAATGTTACAGAGCGATGATTACGGGATCTCTTGCTGCGTCTCTGCCATGCGCTTGGGGACTGATATGCAATACTTTGGCGCGCGGTACAACATGCCAAAGTTACTGCTCATGGCGCTCAATAACGGCAAGGATGAAATCACCGGCGCGCAAGTGGCCCCGGCGTTCTTTGAGGATGTCCCGGGGGACGGCGAGCTTTTGTCATTCGATGACGTCATGAATCGATTCAAAGCTTACATGGATTGGTTGTGCGCCCTGTACGTGAAAACGATGAACATTATTCACGCCTGTCACGATTTACGCTGTTACGAAGCCATTTTCTTTGCGTTGATGGATACAAAGCTGTCACGTTCGATGGCGTTTGGCATTGCCGGATTGAGCGTCGTCGCGGATTCGTTATCGGCAATCAAGCACGCTCGAGTGCGCGTCGCGCGAGACGCGTCGACCGGATTGACGAAAGATTTCACCATCGAAGGCGAGTACCCAAAGTTTGGCAACGACGACGACGCCGTGGACTCCATCGCGGTGTTTTTGGTGGATTACACCATTCGCGCCTTGCGTAAAACTCCCGCGCATCGCGGCGCCGCGCACACGCTGTCCATTTTGACCATCACATCCAACGTGATGTACGGCAAAGCTACGGGCGCGACTCCAGATGGTCGACCCGCGGGCGCTGCGTTCGCGCCGGGCGCCAACCCCATGCACGGCCGCGATGCAAATGGCGCGTTGTGCTCGTTGAACTCTGTCTCCAAGCTCCCGTACCCATCGTGCGCGGATGGCATTTCAAACACATTCTCCATCACCGCTCCGTCTCTCGGCAAGTCGCGCGAATCGCAAATTTCAAATTTAGTCGCCATGCTCGACGGGTATTTCGCTCGAGGCGCGCAACACTTGAATGTCAATTGTATGACGCGAGACGTGCTCGTGGACGCGATGGAGCATCCGGATAAGTACCCGACGCTGACGATTCGCGTGTCGGGGTACGCGGTGAATTTCATCAAGCTCTCGCGCGAGCATCAAGAGGAGGTCATCAGTCGTACGTTTCACGCATCGTTATAAAGGGCGAGGCGCGTGTCTGTGTTTTCGCGTTTTACTTTTGCATTTCAACATACAGCGGCGCTAGTCGTACATGAGCCAGTTCTTTCTTTCAACTTCAAAAAATTTCCAAAAATTCCAAAAAATTCATCATCCAAACAACATGGCGCCCGCCAAATCAACATCACCGCCCGTGACTTCTAAAGCTTCCAAAGCCTGAGCGCGGGTGAACCCGAGAGAAATTAGGCGCGACACCTTGTCTTCGTTTACCGAGCGCGGGAGAGCGTCGACGACGGAACCGGATGGCGCGGATGCCGTCGGCGGCGAGGCGCCGCCGTCGAAACCGCGTGGAATCTCCGCCTCGCCTAAAAATGGCAATTCAACATCCGCTGAACCAATAGCGAGGACGTTCTTGCGCAGATCAATCGTACATTGATGCCGACGTAACATGTCGAGACCGAAAATAAAATCGATATCTTGCTCCTTTTCCAAAACGGTGATCGCCGTCGATAAAAACTTTCCCCCCACCTTCATCGGCGCTTGGTGAATGCGCCCCAAAATCTTCTGCGTGCCCACACCCTTGGCCGTACCTTGAAATCTATCATCAATCAATCGCTCAAGACCACACCTGCGCGCGCACGTCACCGACATGATGGACATTTGAGCGCCGCTATCCACAAACGCCTTCAACGCCACGCCGTTGATTTCGGCATCCACGTACAACATAACCACTTGTCCAAACACTTCAGGCGTTTCATCAATCGCCGTCCGCATGTTTTCCTCAACATTCGCCTTACGTATCGCCTCTTCAATTTTTCGCTGCGCCTCAATGTCGAATGGATCGCTATGTAACAACGCCAGCTCTTCGTTGCGAATTCTCAGCGCTTCGGCTTCGCGGCTACGAAATTCCCGCATGCGCGTCTGAAACGTCTCCACATCCCCCGACTCGATCGCCCGCGCGAACACAGGATCCGACACACGCAAACGTTCCATCGCGACGCGATCGGTGGCGAACGCACGCATCATCGCCAAGGGATCCACCGCGGAACCATCCGAGCTCGTCGCCCGCGCCCCACCCATGATTGAATTCCCCGACCCGTTCGTCGCCGTCGTCGTCGCCGCGCGCCCACCCCCGGGCGCGACGAGGGCGACTAAATCATTATCTTTAAACCCACACCGCGCGAGTGAGCTATCGGAGCCGGAGGACGACGCCGTGGAGGCGGTCTCAAGCGTGCGTCCATCCACCGTGGCGATGAGCGCGCGCACGTCGCGGTCGAGCTCCGCGCCCACCGCCGCCTTGAGATCGGCGATCGTGGCCGAGCCATCGATGGTGATGCTCACGACGCCATCGACCGAGGGCACGGCCACGGTGAGGCGCATCGCGACGGAGAATGCGGTCGCGTGTGTCGTGCGATCTCGTTTTTGCGTCACAATTGCGCACGATGCGTCGATCTGCGGCGCCGAGAAGCGATGGAAGGGCGACGCCATCGCGCGCGAAGGCGACGACGCCTACGATGCGTGTGTCAGGGGCCAAAGCGTCGAACGAGGCGATGCGATATCGACGGATGATGTTGATGATGATGATCGCGATTGTTGGATTAATCTGTCGTGTAATCTTTGGCGCGCGGTATTCCCAGCGTACGGGCGACGACGTGGTCATGACGGCCGACGCACCGTCCGAACACGACCGTCCTCGCGCAATCATCGGCGATGCGAACGAATGGCTGCCACCGCAGCGCGAGATTGGGGCGCGATTTCTCGAACGCGAGCGGGACGCGTGCGCATTCGCGTCGGCGTCCACCGTCTCGAGCGCCGTTCGTGGCGCCCAACCGCGGTTGATTACGAACAAAGTCACCACCGCCGCGTTACGCGATGCATTCACTTTGCCTGCGTTATTGAAACGGAGCGGGAAGACGTCGGTGCAGCACGCGCATCCGGCGTATCACATTGTCGCGGGTGGTTCGGTGGAACGGATGACGACGCTCGAAACGTTCATTGAACGGTATTTGCGCACCGATGACGTGGCGAACGTGAGCTTTGTGTTTGATTCCATGTCAGATGTGTTGAGTGATAAACGGTTAAAGTCGAAATCGAGCGGGAAATCACTCGTGCCGCGACGATTGGGGCACGCGGTGGATGAGCCAGAGGCGGTGATTCCGGTGCTCAGCGTCGGCGGCGACGGCGCGGGATTGGCGATGCATCAGCACGACGCGACGTTATTGACGCTGTTGCACGGGTACAAATTGTGGCTCGTGGCTGCGCCCGAGGTGGCGATGCCGGATTTTGTGTTTGACAGCATGCATGGGTACGGGTACATGTTATTAGAGGACGCGTTGAAGCACAGGGGCGAGGCGTCCATGTCGGGCGTGCGATGGTGCGTGCAACCGCCAAACACCGCGGTGTATTTACCAGGGCATTGGTGGCACGCGACGGTGAATTTAGGCGAAGCTGTGGCGTTTGCGGAGCAACTTGGTGGGGGATTTACGCCCATGGCGTATGAAGCGGCGGCGGCGACTACGGGGAAGCAGCGCGCGCAGACGTTGTCGTCGCACGCTCGGGATTACATGTTCAAGGACAAGGTGGATGTAGCGATTAAAACCGCGCAGGAGGCGATTGAGGTTGATCCGTTACAAGTCATGGCGCGATTCGTGCTCGCAGAGTCGTACGCGAGGCTTAAAAAGGCGCCAGAGGCGTTACAGTCGATGCGAGACGCCGCCGAAGCGGTTCGGTCGTCGTCGAGGCGCGCGACGCCACCCGTGCCTGAACTCTTTGCTGATTCTTTGTTACGCATCGCGTACACGCTGTGCGTGCCTTTGGCGGAATTGTCCAAGGAGGCTGTGCCGATGGGTATGGAACTCATTCGCGAGGCGCTCGAGGCGGTACCGACGAGTTTGGAGAATAATATTTTGAGCGACGTCTTGGGCGAATGTTCGCCCGACAAAGTAGTTCGACAGGAACAATAACATACTAGCAGGAAGGATATATCAATTCGCGCGCGCGTTGCATTACAATACTAATATTGTCATCATCATCATCATCATCACGCTCTCGTGCAGCTACGTGTGCGACGATGCGAACACAAAGGCGTGGGCGAGAATGAGCTTGGGAAAAAAGCCGCGCCGAGCGACGTCGCCGAGCGCCTCGCACGCCCTCGCGGCGTGTTCTATATCCGCACTCCACGCGTGCGGTGTCACATCCAACGGACGCTGTGCCCGCACGAATACCTTTGCCGAATCGAGAAGGGTTTTATCACCCTTATATCGCCGCGCACGACGGCGTTCGGTGAGGAATTGAGGAAGCGCGCGCCAACCGGCGGGATGCTCCGTGTCCGCGAGCGTCGCCGCGAGCGCTTGATATTCCGCGCGAGACGTCTCGTCGCGCCGCTGGCGCTCGTACATTGACGAACCATCGTCAATGACGACCGCAATAGCCGGCCCGTAGCCGCGGCGATTGAGTTGCAAGGCGATTTCAAATGCTATTCTTGCTGAGGCGTCGCTCGCGACGAGCGCGCAGACGACGACGGGCGCGCGCCGGCTCGATGTCGCGTTCAGTATCGTTTTCACGCACCGCGCCGCAACGTTCGACGCATGTTTGTCATTCAACGACGATGATGACGCGTCGTGTGCCAAAATTGTGCGTGGGAGATGAATACCGTGCACGGGAAGCGTGGAGGCAAATGAGGCGTGCGACCAGCGTTCGACGTCGGCGAGCACGTCGACGAGGAGCCACACGCGCGGGACATGGTTTTCCGCCGTCCAAACCGCGTCGTGGTTCAACCCGAACGCGCATGCGTCGAAATATTCTTCGCAATCCACCGCACGCACGATGACTTGCGTTAATCCTGGGCTCGTATCGTCGTCGTCGTCGTCGTCGTCGTCGGTCTGGCGACCGCGTGAGCCAAATACGAGCGACGGCGACGCCGACATGGATAATCCGAGCTCAGGGTGCCAAATGCTCTGTATCCACGGCACATCCGCGCGCACTCGAGCGTTTGCGTGATTGCCCAGATCATTCCATTCGCTTGCGAGCTGCTGTCGCATGTGCGGTACGATTGTTTCGTCTAAATCTCCTCCGTTGCTCTCCGATGTCATCAAATTCATGTGCGACCCGGTGCAGTGTACGATTTCGACGTGATCGCACGCCAACGGCCACACGTACCCGCTCACGGATTGTAACAACCCACCGTGCGCGTCTAGGCGTAAATCGGTTTCGAAAAGCGCGGAACTTTCGGTGCCGGCTTTGTAATGAATGACTTTTCCTCGGACGCGAGAGAACATTTTTCGCGGGACTCGGCTCGATAACGCTGGATCCGCTTCGACACCGCGAAGCATGCGCCAAGCGCCGGAATCGATAGAACCATCTTCGAGTTGGTTCATACCGCTGTTCCATTGCGCCGCGTACGGACCTTTACTGATTTGCTCGTCCAGTTCTCTGGCGTTGAATGCGCGGCCGAGCGCCTGATGCGCGACGTCTTCGAACATCGCGTACTTTTCGTCTCGTGAGAGATTTTGCCAACCCGCGGCGACGGTGTCGAAATGAAACGACGAAAGCGCGACTTCCATATACGTCAATCCCGTGCTTTCGTTATCGGGACTCTCGTCGTCGTCGTCGTCGTCGGTGGTATTTTCGTCGGGGATGTTGTTCCAATCCGACTTGAACTGTACCGGATGCGGCGCGTCGAACAAAAAGCACAGCGACACGGTGCGATCTAAAACATTCTCCAACACCAACGCGCTCTCGATCGCGAGCACGCCACCTAAAGAGTGTCCACCGAGTATGATTGGCGAATCATCGTCTTGTTGCGCGTGTATGGCAAACGCGTGCGCGTTGGCCGCATCCGGCCACGGCTGCTCCGTTGTATCGCGTTCAAGCGTCAACACTGGGTGTGCGCCGAGCGAGAGTGCGTCAACGAGTTTCATGTACGCCAGTGGACCATCTCCAAACGCGGGTGCGCCGAGAAAGAGCGCATTTGGCGTTGTCGCCTGAGACTTTAAGCATTTCACCATGTCCACGTTTGCCTTTGCGTTTGAAGCCGTCTTTGTCGTCGTCTTCGACATCGACGACGGATTCGAATTCGACACGAGATGCTCCAAATACGCAATCATCTTCAAYGGTGTCGGCTGCGTGGCTAATGTCGCAACATCGATATCCTCATCAATCTTAATCGCGCGCTTCAACGTCGTCGCCAATTCCACGGCGCCGATGGAATCCACGCCCATAGCCATTAAATCATCTTTCGCGCCGACGTCTTCCCCGAACACGTCGCGAAGCGCGTCGTAAACGACGCTCGCTATATTTACGACATCACGCAATGGCGTCGTCATCGGAAAGACGGCATTTGGTCGATCGACTCGTCGCGGTATTGATCTTTTTGGCGACGTTTGACATCCGAGCGCGGTTTCGCCCGCGAAACTCACAATCGTCTCCTCGCCGAACGCCGTCGACATCTCTCTCAACCCACCGCCGTCGTGGTCATCAACATGCGATGACAATGAGTCCATCGTGCGTCCCACGTACGCTGCGATGGCTGACGTCGGAAATGAACCTTGAGTGACGCCGACGCCGACGTCGACGCCGACGTCGCCTCGATGCCGAGTCAACGCGCGACCGCCGCCCATCTGGCGCACCAGATTCCACCCCACCATCCGCACCGCACCGCGCCCGCGCCCGCGCGTCGTCGCTCGACAAACGCGAGCACACGCCGCGTCTTTCGCGCGCACGCGCCCAGAGCGCACGTTGACGACGAGCGACATGTCAGAAGACCCGCTCGATGTCCCGCGGCTGCCGCCGACGACGTCGAGCGCGGCCATACGCTCGCGCGCGTCGCGACGCGGCGGCCCCAGCGCATCCGCGCACGCAAACATCAACCTCGCCGCGGCTTCGCACGAAAACACCGCGGCGCCTTCAGCGCGCTTGGCGCGAATGACGACACGATGGACATCGAGCGCGACGTCTGCCGCCGCCTCGAGCGCCGGCGCCGGCGTCGGCGCCAACCACAACGATTCCCTCGCGTACACCACCGGCGCCCCGCGCGCGCTCGTCGCGCCGCGCTGATGATGACGATGATGATGGCACAACACCGCGTGGACGTTTGTGCCCGTGAATGCGAACGCCGAGCACCCGACGATGCGCGAAATGTCCTCCTCCGACGACGTCAATGTCGCGCCGCCGACGGCGGTCCGCGGGATAGCCACACATCCAATACCATCACTTTCGCGCGCAAACGCCCGTTCCACGTGCGCGTTTACGCGCGCTAATCCCACAACGGCGGATGCCATCACTGCATCACACGCCGCACACGCGCGTTCGAGCGCGATGGCCCCGGCGGCGGCTTCGCCGTGTCCCGCTGACGTCTTACTCGCGCTCAACGCCACGACGACGCGCGATGTCGACATGTCACCGCCGAATGTCTCCGCAATCGCCCCGCATTCGATCGGGTCACCGAGCGGTGTTCCGGTACCGTGCATAGAGACCTCGCGCGCGCTAACGCGATCGATGTGCGCGAATGTGTACGCGTCGCGCATGACGCGTCGCTGTTGGGCGCCATTCGGCGCCGTGAGCGCCGCGGACCGACCATCCTGCCCGCACGCCGACGCTCGCACGACCATCATCGTCGTCGCGTCACTCGTCGTTGTCATTTTCGCGTCGTGCTCTGGTTGTGGATGCCGCCGCCATCGCATGAGCGCCATGGCGGCGACGGATTCCGCGCGTCCGTAGCCGTCGGCTCGGGCATCCATCGTCTTGCACCGCCCGTCGCTCGCGAGCATCCGCGCCGCCGCGATGGCGTCGCTCGTCCGCTTGCTCAACAGGTAATTCACACCGCCACACATTGCAAACGCGCACGATGCCGTCGCCGCATGCGTGGCGATGTGGACGGTGACGAGCGATGCCGAACACGCGGTGTCGACGGCGAAGCAGGCGCCGACGTAGCCAAACGTATACGACGTCCGCCCGGCGCACGCGCTCAATGCGCTTCCTGTCGCCGAATGCGCGCTCGGTGCGATGTACGGCGCATAGAGTGTGGAATATTCCATGTGCTGCGCGCCGACGGCGACGATGACGTTGGTATCATCGCCGTACGGCGTTGATGTCGCGCATTCGAAGACGCATTCGAGAAATCCTCGATGTTGCGGGTCAACACGTTCAGCTTCGTGAATGCTCGTGAATGCGAATAACGCGCGGTCGAATGCGTCGACACGCGGTAGAAACACACCAAATCGCATGCCTGCGGCGGCGTCGGCGGCGGGTGTGGGTTCGATGGTCCATCGGATGACCGGCACGCGCGTCGCCGGGTCAGCCGCGGGACGAAATCGTCCGGCGCGCGCGACGACCGCGAACGCCTTCGTCAACCTTGGCGCATCATCCACGACGACGCGCGTCATACCATGCATTGTTGTTGTCTGCGTCGTCGTCGCGTTGCGTTTTGAATCCACGTACGCGGCGAGGGCGTCTATCGTTGGGAAATCAAAAGCCACCGTCGCCGGCAAATCCACGTCGCACGCGCTTGACACGCGCCGGCGCAGTTCGACGCTCGCAATAGAATCCAGCCCGGCATCCATCATCGGCGCCGAACACTCGAGTGATTTACCCACGAGTGATTGCGCGATGTCCCGCACGACATCGAGCGCGGTGGTGATGACGACGTGTGGATTGGACGCCGGCGTTCCACGTGGCGTCGGCTCGGCGTCGCGTCGTCGTTCAATCATCGGCGACACCACGACGCACGGATGCCGCGCACCGTCGTTCGCGTGCAAGATGACGCGCATTAAGATGTGTGCGCCGATGTCGAATGGAAGCGCGCGCAAACCGACGCGCTCGAGCCGCGCCGCGGTCGTCCCGCTCGCGCTCGCCATGCCTCGGGCGTAGTCAAACGCGCCCCAACGTATGGAGCGAACGTCTAATCCACTCGCGTACGCATCGAGCGCGTACGCATCGAGCGCGGCGTTGGCGGCGGCGTAATTTGCCTGGCCCGGGGCGAGCACGGAGGCGGCGATGCTGGAGAAGAAGACGCGAGATGCGGGCGGAGCGGCGTCGCTCCGTCGAAGGACGACGCGCGAGAGCGTGAGTTTCGGAGCGTAGACGCGACGTAACGCGTCGTGCGTTTGGTTGCGCACTGCGGCGTCGCGGAGAACGCCACTGGCGTGGAGGACGACGCGGAAGTGCTGGCGACTCGCAAGGAGGTCGGTGGCGTTGACGTCGGTGCGGGAAGACGCGTCGGCGCTCGACGCCGTGACGACGCGACGCGGAGAGGGAGAATACGAACCGTCACGTAGTAACGGCGACGACCTACAGCGGCCGCGACGGGCGACGAGACGCACGTCACAATCGGATGCGAGCAACACGCGCGCGATGGCGACACCGAGACCACCCGTGCCGCCGAAAATCTGCACACCGCCGCGCGTAGGATGCGGATGTTGCCCGCGCGGCGGCGCGAGCGCCGAGTCGCGCACGGTTCCGTGCGTCGTCGTCGTCGATTCTTCGCCACGTTCCGCGCGCGCACACGCGAATACAGCATTCAACGCATCATACGTCGTCGTCGTTGCCGTTCGTACCGCGTCTTGGTAGAGTTGCGCGGCGCTCAAGGCGACGCCGACGAGGCGACATTCGCGAGGCGTCGCGCGTTCATCCAGTACGTCGTACGTCACGCGACGCGTCATCGACGCCTTACAACCTCGCCGCCGCCGCACGTCATCACAACACTCGTCGTCATCGCGAACGACACCGCGCGCGCTGAACACCACCGTGCCATCGCGAGCATCGATCCAATGCGAGGACGATTCGGTTCCCCGTTCGACGCCAACCGTCGCCGCTGTTGGTTGGTCAGTCGTCGCGCGCGCGACGTCGACGCTTCGCACGCGTTGACACCACGGCGCGCCAGATTCCGCGCGCGCGATGCGCGCGATGTCTCGCGAGACAGTCCAGGCCCAGCGGCGCGACGCCGACGTGCGCGATGACCAAGATATGAAACGTTCCGCGTACGCGCGACACGATTCGGCTCGAATGGCTCCGCGACTCGAATACGCCACGGCGCTGACTGTTTTCGTTTCCATGTGCGACGTCGACGTCGTCGTCGTCGCGACGAAGGCGCGAATAATACAATCATTAGCACCAAACGCCCTTTCGGCAACTGCGACGATGAATTCGAACATCGACGACGACAACGACGAATGAGACGTAAACCTCAACGCCGCAGAGTCCAAACGCGCGTCCGCGCGCATCATCATCGACTCTCCGCCGTGGTGCGGCCAATACGTGCGTCTATCTTCAACCGCACACGCTGCATGTGCCACCACGCGCACGTCATTCGCGCACGCATTCGTCGCACGCAGAATGACGTGCGCATTTGAACCTTGAAACGCGAACGCGCTCGCCGCCGACGTCGACATCCATCCAGCGCTCATCCGCGTCTGTCGCGCCAATCCAACATCCACCACGCGCGCCGTCGCGAAAACCTCGCCCACGTGCGCATTCACGCGACGTAAATGACACACGCTTTCATTCGCGCCCGCGTCGCGGGTGAGGGCATGGATGATGCGGGCGAGCGCGGCGGTCCCGCTCGCGGGTTCGGCATGGCCGCGCCAGGATTTCAACGCCCGCGGCTCGAGCGCGCGACACACGTCGCCGTACGCCGCCGTCGCGGCGTTCATTTCGATCGGGTCACCGAGCGCAGTTCCCGTACCATGCGTGTACAGCATCATGACCGCCGTCGCGTGTGACGCGTCGGCGAAGATCAACGCGGATTGGATGACGTCCCGCTGCGCCGCTCCACTCGGCGCCGTGAGCGACGCGCTTCGGCCGTCTTGATTCATCCGCCCCGACGCCACAACCACGCCCTGAGGGTATCGTCCGTGATCGATACGCGCATCAAAAGTGATCACGTCCACGGCTTCGGCGCGCCCATAGCCATCGGCGGTGGCGTCGAATGTCTTTGAACGTCCATTTGAGCTCAACATGCCGGCGCTCGCGAGCGCTGAATGCGTGTCGGGCGCGCACATAATCGATGCCCCGCCCACGCACGCGCCGGCGATTCTCCCAGCACCGCGCATGGCATCGTTCGCGAGCGCCATGGCGCAGAGCGATGAGGAGCACGCGGTGTCGATCACGAGCGCCTGACCGCGCAAGGCGAATATAAATGCAATTCTGCCCGCGCAGCAGCTCGCCTCAGCGCCGACGCCGACGTACGCGTCCACGGGCGCGCCGACGATTCGTATAAGATTTCCATAGTCTTTCCCCGACGCACCAATGTACGACCCAATGTCATGCGAGTCATCCATCGGTGCGATGGCGCGACAGACGACGACGGCGCGGATGAGCAGGCGCTGTCGCGGATCGCACGCGCGCATTTCAACCGACGTCGTCGGCTCGAATGGACTCGCGTCGGTGCGTTGGATCACATGCGTCGGTGCGTACGCGCCAAACGCGTTGATTGGATCATTGTGCGCGTCGAAGAATTGCCGCGCGAGTGGGGTTTTCATGACGGCATCGACGGTCGGGGTGGTGTCGTGGGCGCATCCGGACGCCGCGGCGGAGACTCGCGGAGCCGAGCGCGGTTCGGTTGGCTCGGGACGTCTCGCGATGGCGTTGACTTTGACTTTGGATGTCGTCGTCGTCGACGACGTCGCGGCCAGCGCCTTGGCGGCGCTCGCGATGGTGGGATAGTCGAAAAATATCGTGCTCGGTGCGTCGGAACGCGCCAGAGCGGTGCACACGGCGCCGCGCAAGTCGACGGCGGTTAAACTGTCCAATCCGTGCTGCATCAACGGGTCGTCGACGCCGAGCGTCGTTCCGAGCGCCTGGGTGACGCACGTCGAGATGATGGTGCGAATCGCGCGCTCATCGAGCACTGTCGATGGAAATGCATTCGACGCGTCGTGTTTCGGCTCGACTCGACGACGCGTGTGCGCCGAGGGAAAGAATGTTCTAAATCCCGCGGGGCCGCGAGCCAACGCGTGGACGTCGAGCGCCGCCGCGATGATATTCGCGCGACACGTGACGCGCCATAGCGCCGCCACGCCCTCGCGCGCGCGCAGCGCCCAGATGCCCATGTGTTGTAATCTTCTGAGCGTGTGCGCGTGCCGCGTTGCCATGCCGACGTCGGCCCAGGGTCCGAATTGGACCGAGCGCGCATCCGCGCCGGCGTTTCTGCGCCTCGCGACGTCGACGTCCATGGCACCATTCGCCGCGGCGTAATTCCCCTGCCCAGCCGCGCCGAACGCGCTGGCGATGGATGAACATGTGATGATGCGTGTCGGCGTCGCCGCGCGCTCGTCGCTGCGCATCGCGACGGCGATGGATTTCGGGGCGAAGACGACGCGGACGCGTCGAGCGGAATGTCTCGCGAGCGCTCCGTCGGCTAACGCTCCACCGGCGTAGAGTATCACGTCCGCATCCGCCAGGGCGTCCGTGCGCGCCGCGGCATCGCATGCCATTGCGCACGTCACATCGTCGCCGTCGTCGTGGAACCACGTCGCACGTGCGGTTCTGGAGACGAGCGCGAGACGACATTCGGGACACGACATTTGAGCCGCGAGCGCGCCGACGCCTCCAAATCCACCGACGACGAGCACGCGCACCTTGGCCCGCGCCGGTGGTTGCATTCGAGAACGACGTCGTCGAACGTTTGTACGTCGCGTGGCGGCGTGCGCGCGTAATTCGACCACGTCGCCGTCGTTGAATTCAACCGACGGATGTTTCTCAGCCGAGTCCTCGAGCTCGAGCGACTTGAACAGTCCATCCGCGTACGTCGCGCCGCGCGTCGAAAACCATCGCAGAGGAGGCGCGCATTGAAACGACGCGATGATGGATGTCGTCGTTCGTGTCGCATCGCGGGGTGTTGTCGCGAGCGATGGACACGCTGATCGCCGCGACGGCGTCGCCGCGACCGTCGCTGCGTACGCGCGGGCGGGCGGGCGGCGACCGAAGTCTGCGTCAATCGTCGTCATCGTCGACCCGAATGCTTTGGCGCATAAATCGACGATGCATGCTCGCGAGTTGAGATGATGTTGCGTCGTCGCTGGTGACGTCGTTGGTGCAATGCACGCCGCGGAGGAGACGCGGGTGGTGAAACCGCCGTCGACGTACGCGGCGCAGCCCACCGGGATACGAAGCGTCAGGTTTCTCCTCGATGTCGTCGCCGCCGCGAGCTGCATCGTGCCATCCACGGCGGCGATGTAAGATGCGATGCCATCGTCGTTCGCACGAGGGCGCGTGATCGTTGCCGCACGATTTTGGTGGCTAGTCGCGCGACGATTTGCAAAGGCGAACCCGCCGCGCGACGTCGGTTGAGGAACGTGAACGGTCACTGGCGAAAGAAAGCACGTCATCGTCGTCGTCGCGCCGCCGCGCATCGCCAGCGCCCCCGAACGAGCATTCAATGTCACGTGAAATGAAAGTTTCGCGAAAATGTGCAGAGACGTTGGAATGGCGCACGCCGTGGCAGCGAGCGGAGCGTCGTCGAGGACGAGGCGTCCGGCGGCGACAGCCGCTCGAAGCATTCCCGCGCCTGGAAATAGTGCGCGCGCGCGCACGGTGTGGTCTTTGGCGCCAACGCACGCCATGGCGTGTGCCATAAACGTCAACGTGCAGGGTGGTGAGGTGATATTGCGCGGTCGCGCGGTGGCGACAGCGATGAACGGCGCCGCGCGCACGGATGGTACGCACCATGCGCGCCGAGCGTCCATCGTCGCGCAGCGCGACTGCGCCGTGGTGATTCGTCCAACACGCGCAGCTGACGACGATAAAATGAGACTCACGTGCGCATTCGTGCCTTGAAACGCGAATGCGCTCGTGCCGGCGCGTGAAAAGTATGCACCCGCGCGATGGCGTCCAACCGACGTCCCGCCACCCAGAGCCATCGAATGTGTCTGCGCGACGACGACGACGGCGACGTACGGATTTACCGTTGCCAATCCGCGCACGCCAACGCTGACAAAATGTGCGTTGTGCGCGATGACAGCGGTGATGGACACAATCCCCGACGCGGGTTCGGCGTGCCCGATGAAGCTCTTTGACGCTTCGAGCCGCGTCGTCGAGTCGTCGGCGGGCAGCGCGTTGACTTCAATTGGATCACCCAGTGGCGTTCCCGTGCCGTGCAAATGCATCGATAACAACAAATCATGTAAAATGGCGTTATCGCTTGCGTGACCGCGCGCGCGCATGGCGGCGGCGATAACGTTCGATTGCGCCGGACCGTTTGGGGCGGTGAGCGCCGAGCTTCGTCCGTCTTGCCCGACGGCTGTCCCACGTACCGTCAGCGGTAACCACATCGACCGGCGTTCAAAGCCAACGTGGTCGTCTGCGTCATCGTCATCATCACTGTATTTGCAGGCACACAGACGCACGGCTCGATTCGCTTCAGCGCGCACGTATCCATCCGCGGCGACGTCGAGTGTCTTACATCGTCCCTCTGGGCTCAGCATCCTCGCCCGATGAAATTGCTCCGTCACGCGCGGACAGAGAATCACATTCACCCCGCACACGAGCACATCACCTAGAACACTGTTTTGCAGAACCATATCCACGCGCGCGTGGTGCGCGGCGACGAGTGCAGAGGAACATGCTGTATCTACGGCGATGGCGGCGCCGGCGAAATCAAACGTAAAGCACACTCGGCCGGGCGCGACAGATATGAAATGACTCGTCGCATCGTACGCAGATGGTACCAACGATGCGCGCGCGGCAAGTTCGGCGTAATCGCGACTCGCAATGCCGACGTATACGCCCGTCAACGACGACGATGACGATTTTGAGATTTCTCCAGAGCCACCAAAGACGTCGAGCGCCGCGCGCAAGAGTAATCGCTGTTGGACATCGCACCGCGCGGCTTCATCGCGGTGTACGCCAAACACACCGGCGTCGAAGACATCGATGTTGGACATCTGAGTCATAAACGTCGCTGGAACGTTGGCGTGGTTTGATTGACGCATGACGTCGATGTCCCAACGTTCGCGAGAGATGGGCCGAATGGCGTCGGCGTCGATGGATTCCGTAGAGCACCGCGCGTGGATGCATATCACCGTCGTCGTTGGCGGCGCGTGCGGCGTCATCGGTGTCATACCACTGACTAGTGGTGGATCTTTCGCTATCATTGATGCGGATTGCACGCGGTTTTCATTGAATACGCGCGTCGCGAGCGCCCGAGCGGTTGGGTAGTCAAAAATCGCCGTCGAGGGCAGCGACACGTGAAACGCTTGCGATATCGCGCTCGCGAGTTCCGTAGACGACACAGAATCCACACCAACATCCATGAGTGGAGCGTTTGGATTGATTTTCGCCGCCGGCATCGATGCGGCACCGACGGTACGTTCGATGATACCGCACACGTCGCGCAGAATGTCATCCATCGACGTCGCCGTCGGCTTCTTTGATGCGCAATTCGGCTGCTGAAACGCCGGCTTCGGTTTCGGGGACGTCTTGTCGACGTTTATTTCATCGTCAATGAAATTAATGAGATGTTCAAACAGCGCCGCATCGCGCGTGCGACCTGAGTTGCGCACGTACGCGTTCCAATCCACGCGAGCGACGCACGTCGTCAAAGACGTCTCATACATTGATGTGCGCGCAAACATCGCCATCGCGTCCGCAGGCGCCATAGACGGCATGCCTAGTGACGCCAGTCGTGATTGCGTTTCGCCCGTCGCCATACCGCGCGACGACGTCGCCCACGGTCCGAATTGCGTCGCGCGCGTTGGCTCGCCCCGTCGAGTTCCAGCCTCGCATCGCGCGTCGAGAATTTCATTCGCCGCCGCGTACACTGCTTGCCCCAACGAGCCGATGCACGACGCAATTGATGTTAACACGGCGACATGCGCTATGGCGCGACGACTGTCGTCATCGGCGCGCTGCGAAAATGTGCCACATTTGGCGCTCACGCTCGCAAACGCGGCTCTCGCCGCTACGGTTCTCCACGCCGCGTCTGCCAATATTCCTGCGGCGTGTACAACCGTCGACGCATCGCGTGAAAACTTCGTTGTTAGCAATGCTTGCACCACTCCCGTGTGAATGCACAGCAGTCTTTCGCCGCACGAGGTCCATGGGAGTATACGCGCTCGGCCGCGGCGGGACGAGGCGAGGACGACTGAGAATCGCGCGCGCATGAAATCGCGCGCAAAGCACGACCCAAGCGCGCCTGTACCACCCGTAATCACCATGCACTCACAATATCGAACCACATTCACATCCCTTGTCAGTGTGAGCGTCGCGCCGAGGCGACGATGACGATGCGAGCGCGTCGCCTTTGCCGCGCAAAGCCGTTCGACGCTCGTGCGACTCGTTTCGGCTCCGTCGAGCTCCACCCGACTCATCGTCGCCGTTTCCAGCGCCACCGATCGCATCGCGGCGTAAATACCATAAAACACGCCATCATCTGTCACCCGTGCGCGCGAAAACGTCCACGGCGCGTGGAGTGCTGAGAGAACGCGCCTCGCATTTGGCGTTCGCGCGCCTTGGCTCGCTCGAACCGTCGGCGCTCCGCTCGCAACTACTCGACGGCGTCGACACACGTACGCGCCCGTGCGCACCGATGACGCACCGCACACACGACGGCCGATGCACTTCGTGCGCAGTTGACGCGTACACATGTCACGAGAGACGTGAGAACTCATCGATAACGCGCGATGGATGTCAGACGCGTGGCCACCAAATGTCTGCGCGGCGTCGAGCCGAAACGCCTCAGTCGTCGCCGGGATGCGTAACGATTTCGCGCCGTCATTCACGCGCCAAGTGGCGGCGATGGCGTGAAACGCGGCGTCAATTTCCCCGGCGCGCGAATCGCCGCGAGCGCGAGCGATGACGGCGCGAACGACGACGGTCATGTGAACCGTAGGCGCAGACGCGGATGACATCGCTCTGAGCGCTCGTCGTCGAGACTCGCCGCGCGGCGTCGCGTGCAATGTCTGCGCCCGTGCGGCGCGCGACCCATCGAGACGCGCGACATCGATGCCAGGCGTGACGAGGTGGCACACCATTGTAAATGCTTCGTTCACGGGTAAAACGGCGATGAAGACGCATCGCTCGACGCCGCGGTCGCGGGCGGATGTCAAAGCGCCGCTCGCGAGCTCCATCGTCCCGGCGGCGGGGAATATCGCACGCGCGCGCACGCAATGATCGCCGCACGCATTGCACTGCGCGCGAACTACAAATATCACGCGATCGGCGGCAAGTGAAATGTGAGGCGAGCCATTTGACGCCGAGCATGGCGGTGAGCAGCACCACATATCCCTGGCGTCCCATGTGTCTGTTCGCGTCCTCGCGACGCCTCCGTGTCCTCGCCCCGAACCGAACACCACACCGTGCGCATTCGTGCCCTGAAACGCAAACGCCGACACACCGTATATATCACGCGTCGCGGCGATGCGCGTGCGAGGCACGACGGGCACGGGTGTTGTCGGAGAGGCGGCGTCAAACGCGCGCGTCACGTACGGATTGAGCGCCCGCGCGTGCGGCGTTCCCACTCGAACACGCGTCATCAACGTTTCGCACGCATCGACGAGCGATATCAACCCCGACGGCGACTCTGCGTGTGCCACAGATGCTTTCGTCGCGCCGATGATGACCGTGGTGTTTTTCGTCGCGAGCGTGGTGCACTCGTTTGCGGCTTCGATGTCGACGCTCGCGTCAAATGTAGCGAGCGCGGCGGCGATTTCAATTGGGTCCCCGAGCGGTGTTCCAGTACCGTGCGCCTCGCATCCGCGCCGCGCCGCGTTTGCATTATTCGACGATGCCGCCAATGTCGCGCGCATCGCCGCGCGTATGCACGACGTTTGCGATGGGCCATTTGGGGCGGTGAGCGATGAGCTTCGACCGTCTTGGTTCACCGCGCACGCGCCGACGATGATGACTGACGCCGACGCTGACGCCGACGGTTGACGCCGCAACGCCAGCGTGGTTCCGGCTTCGGCGCGTGCGTACCCATCCGCCGACGCATCGAACGTTTTACATCGCCCGTCGCTCGCGAGCATGCCAGCGCGGGCAAACATCGCGCTCGTGGCGCAGTCAAACAGCGCGTTGACGCCGGCGACGATGGAACCCGACGACGATGACGCAGAGGCAACATGTAGCGCAGTGAGTCCACTCGAACAAGCGGTGTCTATCGCCACAGATGGGCCTGAAAATCCGAGCGCGAACGACACGCGCCCGGGAATGACGCTGACGAATGCCGCGCCAGTGGATATGAATGGACTTTGCGCGTATCCGTAGTCGATGACGAGACGTCGGTAATCGCACGTCGCGGCGCCGACGAAGACACCTACGTCGTCCGCAACGACAATTGCGTTTTTGTGAGCGCCTAGAGCTGCGTCGTCAATCGCCTGACGACGCCGTCCACGATCAGCCGATGACGTATTCGAGACGGCGACGTCTACGGCGTGCGCGAGCACGAGTCTTTGCTGCGGATCCATCACGACGACCTCGGCGCGCTGCATACCGAACACCACGGCGTCAAATGCGCGCCAAATGTCGGCGTTGAGGAGAAAGCCGCTAAACATGGGCGTCGCGAGGGTGCCCGGGGACCATCGCTCGAGGTCGACGCGGGTCACGCCGTCGTCCCCACGGTGGCGCCCCGGAACGTCCTTACGCGTCGCCGCGACGACGGTGGACGCAGGGTTCAGATTGCTCTCACTCGCCGACACCGTTATGGTCACGGGCGCGGTCACCGTCGCTGTGGCGCGTCGTGTTTCTCTGTCTCCTTCTCCTCCTCTTCGAGCGGCGACGATGAACCGCTCGAGCGCCTTGGGCGTCGGATAATCAAACACCAACGTCGCCGGACACGCCACGTCGCCCAAAGCCTGCTCAAGCGCAGTAGTGAACTCCACAGCGCCGAGTGAATCCATGCCGAGCTCGAAGAACGGTGCATCATCGCTCGTCGGCGGATGGCCGAGCGCGCGGACGACGGCGTCGCGTATGACGTCCCGAGCGTCGTCTCTCAAAGCTCCGATTTTTGGCGCACCCGAGACGCGTGCGCGATCGTCTTCGGCGTCACTACTCGCACTGCGTGAATGTTTGTCGACGACGACGACGTGCGTCAAAAACGCTGACGCGGCGAAAACACTTGCATGCCGGTTCGCGTACCGCTGCCAATCAAAGGCGCTCGCGCTCATAATCCTCGTACTCACCCAGACGCCGCTCACGATCCGCCTCAAAGCCGCGACGCCAACGACCGGGTCGAGCACACCGATACCAATCGTTTCCATGCGCGCCTCGACGTGCGCCGCCATGCCTTGGCCACCGCCCCAGGCGCCCCATTGCGCGCTCGCGCAGTCCACGCCCGCGCGAGACGTGACCAAAGCGCGCGCGTCCAAATGCGCGTTCGCCGCCCCGTACGCCGTCTGTCCGGCGTTCCCGAGCAACGCAGTGACCGAACTAAAGAACACGTGCATACTAGGTGCTCGAGCCATCGTTATTGCGTCCGAAATGTGAGTCTTTGGCGCGCAGACGGTCATGAGATTGCCGTATGTGACGTTTGGCGTTCCCGCGTCTGCGAGGACGCCGCCGGCGTAGAGCGCGACGTCGCACGATGGCATCGTATATCGTCCTTCCTCACGCATCACATAGTCGGCGCGAACCGCAGTCATCATCGCGTTGTTGATTGATGCGGCGCATATGCGCGCGCGCGATCTTCCCGAACGTCCGATGAGACGCACGTCTGACGCCGCGGGCGAAAAGACGCTTTGAGCGCAGCGGCGGCCGAGCGCGCCCAATCCACCGAATATCATCACTCGTCGTCGCGAATCGCGCGCGCGAATGGTGCAGTCGCGCCAACGTAGTTCGTGTCGTGCGCTGCGCGCGCCGCCGCCGTCGCGACGCGCACATGCCACGTCGAGCATTCGAATGGATCGCGCGCCGTACGCCTCAGTCGGCGTCGTCCATACGTCCCCATCGTCTACATCCGTCGGTGCGTTCACCTGCGATGCGTGCGCGTCGACGCACGATATCGCACACGTGATTTCATGTGCCGCCGAACGCATCGCACCGCACAATACATTACCACCGGCTGTTCGCGTCGTTGTGCGCACCGCGATGCGATTGACGACGCGTCGTTCGGCGGCGAAACGCTGCGTCAGCGAAGCCGTGGCTCGCGCGGCGCTCACATGTGTCATGGGCGCGCGGACGCCGCGCGCGATGTTTCCATGCGAGAAACGTGACGGTGTCGTGTCGGCGGTGCGTGCTCTCGTGACGTACACGGTTGTCTTTGTCTTTGTCGTCGTCTTTGCTTTTGTCCTTGTCTTTGTCGAAGACGTCATTCTTCGCGGTGGCCTAATGTCTAATCCATCGAGCGTGGCGACGTCTGGCATCCAATGCTCGTGCACGACGCGCGCATCGAGCGCGACACCGCGCGGACACGCGCACGACGCGCGTGAGGAACTCGCCGCCGCCGCTGACGACGACGACGATGATGATGATGTCCGAGGTGCGGGACGCACGGCGGCGAGCGCGGCGGGCACGCGCGCGGCGGGACACCAATCGTCATCGTCGCGTCGTCGCCGATGTTGTAAGACGCCTTCGGCGAGGTGAATTGCGGCATCGAGCGCATAGACGTCGACGTGGAGCCCGCAGTCACGCGGCGCGCGGCGCGCGATTTTTGCCGAGATTGCGTGTCTTTGACGTCGAATTCCGACTTTGACGTCGAACGACGAGCTGCGAACCCGCGAGTCAACGACGTGTACGACGACGACGCGGCCAAATAAATGCGTATGCGGCCGACACAATGGTCCTGTGGTGACGGATGCGCGACCGTCGTGTTTGCGCAACAATACATGAATTACGACGTCTTCGGCGTCTTTGGCGTCGTCTTCAGCGCTCAGTTGTAGCGGGTGCGGAATGACCACGTCGGATCCCACGCTTCGCGACCCATCCACCGCGGATTCGAGAAACAATTCAATCAACGCTGTCGCAGGCGCGATGGCTCGGCCGTGGATGACGTGATGATGCAGCGCCGCGGTGCGCGTCCCGCCGGCGTCGCGCCTTTGACATCCGCGAGCTGCGCGAGCGACGTAAAGAATTCGTCCATACGCGACATCCGCGCGTCGTATCCACGCATGATTACGCCGAGCGAGCCAATGTGCGCGTTCATCCAACCAAAACGACGACGCACCGTGCGGCTTTGCAGTACGACCCACGACCGAAGACGAAGACGAACGCGCACGAGCCAATCCGTGCGCGTTTGTGCCTTGAAACGCGAACGCCGACGCCGACGCCGACGACGCGCCGATGAAACTCGCGACGATTCTCGGCACGATTGTCGCATGCACCACCGACGACGCGGCGGCGTTGAGATGCGCGTTGAGCGCGCGGATGTGAATCATCGCGTGTATCGTCTTACGGCTGAGGCTTTCGACGGCGCACAACATCCCGGCGACGCCGCTCGCGGGTTCGCTGTGCCCGATCGATGATTTTACCGCGCACACGCGCATGACGGCGGTCCAACGTTCGTCATCGGTAGCCGCCTCGGCTGCGGCTGAACGAAGCGCGCCGAGTTCGATGGGATCACCTAACGGCGTCCCGGTGCCGTGGAGACACACCGACTCGACGGGTATTTGCGGTCCCGCGTACGCCTCTCGAATCACGCGCGTTTGCGACGGACCATTCGGCGCAGTCAATGAACTTGAACGACCGTCTTGATTTACGGCGACGTGTGCGAGTTCAACGACGCCGGTTCCGGTGCGAGTGCCGCTGCGCGCGTCGCCGACGGCGAGCGTTAATTTTACAAGGGCGTAAAACTCAGCGCGCACATACCCATCCGCTTCGGCATCGAACGTTTTGCACCGACCGTCGCTCGCAAGCATGTTTGCTGCGTCACACGCGATCGTCCACGCCACGTCAAACATTAAATTTACGCCGCCGGCGAGCGCGTGCGCGTGAAACTCAGTGTGACTGTTGGTATCCGCGCCTCTGCTCGCGTTTCGGGCGGCGACGAGCGACGACGAACACGCGGTATCGATCGCCTCTGCGCGTCCAGTGAGCGCGAACGTATACGACACTCGTCCAGCAACGACACTGAGATGTGCTGACGTGGCGTAGTACGGTGAACACGCGTCGCGCGACGTTAACGTTTGGTATTCAATTTGCGACACGCCGACGTGCACCGAACACCCTCGTCGACCATCTGGTTCCATCATCATCAGCGGCGTTGCCGCGCGAAGAATCACGCGTTGCTGCGGATCAATGATGCGCGCTTCAGTATCGACGATGCCACACGCGTGGGCGTCGAGCAGCGCGGCGTCGGTGATAAAGGCGCCGAAAGGTGGTATTCGGCGCCGACATCGCAGAGCGTCGGCGTCGGCGTCCCATCGGTCGGCGAGCGGGACGACGGCGATGGCGTCGGCACTCGGCGCGCACGCGTAACCAGCACTGGATGCAACGATGACGACGATGACAGATGCCGTCGCCGCCGCGGATGAACACACCACCGCGTCGGACGAGGAAGACGACGAGTTCACGAGCGCGGGTGCCGAGGACGCCAAAGACTCTGCGCTGGTTAAAAATTTCACCACGTCTCTCGTCGTCGGGTAGTCAAACGCCAACGTCGCCGGAACGTCGACATCCACGACATCGCACAACGCAGTGGAGAGTTTTGCTGTCCACTGAATCGCGCGCGCGGATGTTAATCCGAGCGCCATGAGCGGGGTATCGACGTCGAGCCGCTCGGCGGCGTCGACGCCGAGGACGTCTCGAATCGTCATCCGTACGACATCCTCGACCGCATTCGTCGTCATCCGTACCGATGTACCACTGCGAGTATCACCAGAGCAACTCATAATAAACCCTGCCAACTCGCGAATCGTTGGGTAATCAAACGCCACTGTCGCGCTCAAACGCGCCCTCGCGTCCTGAAATTCGCGCGACAACGCCTCGCCGAGCGCCACCACGCGCGCGGATGTCAATCCCATCGACGATAACGGCGCGTCATCGTCCACGACGGTGTCGTCGTGATCGCAACGTAACGCATCGCACACGCACCGACGCACGCGAGCGATGACGTTCTCTGGTAAAACCACAGAGCGGCGCGGTTCAGACGAAGACGACGACAACGAAGGAGAACTTGAACCGTCACGAAGTCTTCGCCGCTTTGGCGTCACATGTTTTAAAAATGCCGACGCGTCGTTGACGGCGCGCTCGTACGTGTCCCAATCTACGCCAGGCGAGAAGCATCCAACACACGCCGCTGACGACGAACCGGCGTCGTTCGCGAGCGCGGCGCCGATGAATTCCAGCGCCGCGCTCGGCGCCACGAATCCCATGCCAACCGACCGCCAGTATCTCTCAAACCCCTCGCCGCTCTCGTGCGCCATGCCAACCTCCGCCCACGTGCCAAACGCCACGGCGATGAATCGTTTTGCGCCCGAGCCGCGCCGGCGATGCGCCGCGCGATCGCTCATGGCGCACAACGCATCCTGAAAGGCATTCGACGCCGCGTACGAAGCCAAGCGGGATTGCCCGAGCACGCCAAATATTGAAGACGAGCACATGAACACATCCGATGCCGCATCGCACGCCGCGTGTAACGAACCAGAGATTTTTGCCTCTGTTCCGGCGATGAATGCGGTGCGCGTCATGTCGATGGCGGCGCGTTCGTGTAAAACGCCGCCGAGATGTAAGACGAGCGCCACGGGACGGGCGAGCGCAAACACCGCGCGGGATTGCCGTTCGTCCGCGCAGTCTGCGGCGACGACATCGACGTCAAACGCGTACCCAGAGCACTGTTTGATTTCAACGTCATCGTCATCGCGTTCAGGTGACGAAAGCATCGCGTTGGTTACGGATTGAAGCGCGGCGTCACGGACGCCGCGGCCGACCAATACAAAGCGCTCGACGCCCAGCCGCGCGGATAGAAATTCGAAATGCAACACACCGAGCGCACCGAGTCCACCGATGATGACGCACGACGATGCACGACCACTATTGCCATCGCGCGGTGGACGCGCGCCGAACATCGAGCGGAGGGCGTCGGGAGCCGGGGTCGGCATCGGGGACGCGCGCGCGCGGAGTCGCGGAGCGGCGACGACGGCGTCACGAAGAACAAGTTCGCGCTCTTCATATCCATCATCATCATCGTCGTCGCCGTCGTCATCGTCGTCGTCGCGATGACCGCTACGGTGGTGACCGCGGAGCATGCGCCGTAAAGCCGAACGCAACGCGCTCGACGCCAAATGGTCAAAATCGTGCGGCGCGTCCAAGCAATAAAATGACACCTCATCTCCGTGTTCGCGCCGAAGCACGCGCAACATCGCCATAATGGCGCTGTGTGCAATGTGTCCATCGTCCGTGCACTCGGTGTCGCAAGACACGAATGCGTTGGATGTTAAGACAACGACGCGGATGTCTCTCGCGCGAGTCGCTGAAATGTGAGTGACGAGCGCTTGGGCGAGCGCAAGAAGTAATCCAGACGCGAGCGCCGTCGATGCCGCCACTTGCGCTGATGCATCGCTCGCCATCGTCGAGAAACATCGTAAACACTCGGCGAGCACGATGGTATCACCAGATCGTACGTCGGCAAGCGCCGAGGCGTAGCGCTCGAGGACGAAGAGCCAATCCAGAGCGCCGCGTTCCTTGACGGCGTCGAAATCATCCGCGCATCGCACGCGCACATCGGCATCGAGCGCTCGCAAGCAGTATTCAACGCGAGGATGTGCGCCTAGGATGTGCCACGTTTGCCCGCGCAAACATAGCGACGACTCGTCTGACGATAGCGATGCGCGATGAGCTCCGTCGGCGTCTCCCGCGAGCGTTTCGAGCGCGACTTCGTACGCGTCAATCATCGACGTTGACTTCTTGGCGTTGGCGTTCACATTCGCATCCACCGCGAGTACCGCGCGTGAAAACTGCCGACGCAATACGCCTTCGCCCGAGCGACGCCCGCGAGACGCGTTGGCCACCATTTCCCTCAACGCCGTTTTAAGCACCTTACCGCTGGCGTTCATCGGCAACGCGTCCACGATGTGAAACGCGCTCGGGCACTTAAATTGCGATAAATGCTTCAAGCAATGCGCATCGAGCATTCGCATCACATCACCCTCGCTCTCGTTCTCGCTCTCGCGCGTGAGCGTCACCATGGCGTGCACGACTTCACCCATCACCGAATGTGGCACCCCAAACGCCGCCGCTCGAGCCACCGCGGGACATTCGCACAACACCCGTTCCACCTCCACGCAATACACATTCTCCCCACCGCTCAAAATCATATCCTTCTTACGATCAACAATCACCAACGCGCCATCGGGACGGACGTACGCGAGATCACCCGTGGCGAACCAGCCGTCTTGATCAAACGCGCGTCGCGTGGCGTCGGGATTTCGCCAGTATCCCGCAAACACCGTCGAGCCTTTGACGTACACGTCGCCCACGGTTCGCCCATCGCACGGCACGAGCGCGCCGCCGTCGCGTGCGTCGTCGACGACTTTCACGCGCATCAGTGCGAATGGTCGTCCGCTGGTGCATATCGCATCGAGCTGCTCGCGAGGCGTCGACGATTGAAGAAACGCCGACGAGAGCACGCTCATTGAAATTTTCCCGCAGCACTCTGTCATGCCGTAAGAAATAAAAAATTCGCATCCAAACAGCGCGATGGCGCGCCTGACGGATGTCGGCGGCAATGGACTGCCACCGCATGACACCACGCGTAGGGACGAGAGATCGCACGCCGCACACGCGGGGTTGTGAGACATGATAGCCACCATAGATGAGGCGAAATTGCAGCACGTCACGCGTTCCGCGGCGACGCATCGAAGCGCTCTCGCGGGCTCAAAGTGCTGAAGAAACACGTGTCGACCGCCGAGATGCGTGACGCAATAGATGGCAAACGCATCGACGAGATGGAACATTGGGGCAGCGTGGAGCCAAGTGTCCGATAGGCTGATGCGCATTTCGATGGCGGTGGCGTCGGCGTGCGCGCGGACGACGGCGTGCGAGAGGCGTACGCCTTTTGGATTGCCCGTAGTGCCGCTCGTGTAGTAGAGATGTGCGTCCGTGTGCGCGGCGAGTGCGCGCGTGAGTAACGGAATGGCGCGGTCGTCGTCGTCGTCCTCGTCATCATCGTCGGCGATGACGTCGATGTGCCAATCGAAATTGCGAACGCCGCGAATGTACGGGGACGTCGCTAAAGAACGCTTCGTCCCGTCGACAACCTCATCATCGTCGTCGTAAATCCATACGATCGCTGCGAGATCGCGAGGCACGTCGCCGCGATCGCGTCGCCCACCATCGCCCATCATGACGTCGCGCAGGACGTCCGCGTGCGGCACCGCGCGCGCGAAGACGGCTTTACATCCGGCGTCGGAGAGAATGTACGCCGACTCTCGCCTCACCAAGTGCGTGTTTAAATTCAACAATACGCATCGAAGCATCGCGCACGCGTAATGAATGACAAAGACCTCGATGGAGTTGGACGACATCACACCGACGACATCGCCTGGGCGAATGTCGAGGACGTCGCGCATAAATGCGGCGGCGCGAGCGGCGCGGTCGACGCATTCGACGTACGTAAACGTCGGGCATCGGCGGAGGCGCGAGACGTCGCTGACGTGTACGCCAGACGCGGCGCGTGTCGCGCGTCCGTCCGTGCACACGAGCGCGGTGTGCGTCAAGCAGTCTGCGATTGAGCCCGTACGCGCGCATGCCCACGACGGGTTGAGAGCGTCGGCGTCGGAAACGGAAACGGCGCCTTTGAGGTCGTCTGCGACGTCGTCGGCTCGATGATGGACCATGGTGGCGACGGTGAGCGTATCAACCGTCACGACGCGTTCATTCAGCGTCAAAGTCGGCGTACGTCGAGTTTCCGGCCATGAACGATCACGAGGGAGCCAGCGGCGCCATGTCGTCGCACGGCGGGGCTTGTGCGTCGTTCGAGTGTGAAATATCGTCGTCACGCTGACGTTTTCAAAGGAGCTCTCGATGGCGTCGCCTCGACCCACCGCGCGGACATCCGTCGAATACCGCATCGTTTTTCGCGGTGCATCGCACGCAACGCGCAGAGCATCGACGACGGCATCGTGCGTGTGCGACACCACGTCGCCGACGTCGCGATCCGTGGCGCATTTACGCGTCCGATGCGCGAATACGAGAGGCGCGACGGCGGCAATCGCGTCGTCTCGTCGTCCCGAATACAAAATATCGCGCGCCTCGATGCCGCACCGCGCCGCCATGTGCTCAACCGCGCCATACGTGTGCTCAACGCATGCATTTGCATCGAATGCATCATCGAAATGACGATGATCGACGCGAGCGACGATGATTTGCTCGCCATCGAGCGCCGCGGCCGCCGCCGCGGCCGCCGCCGCGTCTCGAATTCGAGCGCAGTACACTTCACGCATCGGTCCCGTCCCCGCATCCGCGCACGACTCGCCCGAAAATAACGACAGGGCATCACGATTGATGAATTGATTGCGTCCGAGACGTTCGACATCGCTCGCGCGACGCAGTCGAATCACTAACGTTCGACGCGACGACATGTCAGCCTCGAGCGCGCGAACGCGCTTTTCAATCCTTAGCCCCTTGGCGTGCGACGACGACGACGAATGGCGCCGTCACCACACAACACAATAATCAACACCTGCGCGTCCTCTGCGCGTCGTCTCGCGCGTCCGTGTGCGTCGAACGACCACCGCGCGTGTCGAGGTGTGCCGTCGCTCTCAGTCTGTGTCTTGTGTCTCACGCTCTAATATCGCCGCGCGCACGTCGCCCATCCTCGCCGCTCGCGCGCTCGCGCGCCAGAACGCGCACATCATTCACGATGCATCATTCGCGACCAATCATTTGCGCCGCGACGCCCGCGACGCGTCGCCAAGGCGCGACATTGGACACCGTTAGGCGACACCCATCGATCGCACATCGTCAAACCGCGGCTCGTGCGCCCGTGCGGCCGTGCGCGCCATGCCCGCGCCCGAGCTCTTGCACTTGAACGAGATCTACCGCTCGCATCCGTACTGCGAAAACGCCGCCATCGCCGCGGACGTGTTCGCCGCGCTCGCGAATGACGTGAGCACATTGGCCAGCCAAGGCAAAGGTAGACGTTCTACGCGCGCGACGCGCGACGACGCGGGCGCGCACGTCTCCTTCGACGCGCGCGAACTCACGACGCATGCGTTATCGACGTGTGTGCGGTGCATAGAGGCGTACGTGGACTTACGGTCGGCGGCAGCGAGCGTGGATGATGATGATGAGCGCGCGCGGGCGTGGACCGCGTTTGACCGCGCGCGTCTCGAAAGCGCATTCTGTGCGCCCGCATCGCGCGCGAACGAGGATTTTGCACAGACGTATGCGAAGAAATTAGCGACGACGAGCGCGCTGTTGGAAGTGATGCTCGCACCGGCGACGGCGAGAGGGGTAAAGGTGTTTGAAGGCGCGGCTGAGGCGTTTGCGAGCCGCGCCGAAGCCGAAGCCCAAGCCGAAGCGGAACAAAGGGCGCGTTCAAACGCGACTGCGACGACGAATGATGACGCAGACGACGACATGGATGATATCGATAAGGGTTTATGTCGTTTGATTCGCGAGAAGCCGTGTGGGGCGTATCCTGGGACGTTTGCGATGCTCGCGAGCGGCGACGCTCGAGTGAAGCGGCTGGCGAAACAGTTGTTGCAAGAATCGCTCGCGAGCGATGACATCAAGGGGCGAAAGGTGACGAGATGTCGCACACTGCGATACGAAAATGCGTCAAACGCATTGTTTGATGTGTTTGGGTATTGGGTGGAGTGTTTGGCGGATGCGCAGCGTGAACGTGAGCGTCAAAGCGACGGCGGTGGGGCGAGGCGCGCGTACGCCGCCATCGTTCCAGAGGTTGACTTTGATGGAGACGTCGTCGAACCTTTCGTTCCGAGTGAACCTCGGCTGTGGTTTTGTCTAGCGTTTGCGCTCGGGATGTCAGACGCAGCGATCACGCAGGCGGTGGTTGAGCAGCATCCGATTGTGTTTGAGTTGGCGGTGAAGGCTTTGGTTCGGTCGACAAAGAATCCGCGTTTGAAACCGCCGACGGCGGAGGATATGGATATGATCAAGCTTGCAAGTAATGCGTGCGATGTGGTACACTTGATCTTAGCATCATATCCACGAGGGATAGAGCACGCGAATGCGTTTTGGCGATTTACATGCGTGAAACCTTCGACAACGATTGACGCGCTCGCCGCTGCGGCGCGCATGGCGAGCAAAGAGAGACCTCAAGATCAAATCACCGCATTGGTTGCGTTGAAATCGGCGTACTTGTTGCTTCCGCGTGGCGATGCAATCAGCTCGTCGCGCATCATGGACTGCTTGGTGAAGGATATCCCGCACGCCACAAAGTTTTACGACGCCGAAGTGCAATGGGAGAGCCGGCTTTTGGCGTGCACCGCCGTGCTCGAGCAATATTCTGAAATCGGCGTCGACGACGCCGTCTTAACGATCGGGGACTGGTACGACCGCGTTGGACGCGACATGATTGAAAGTCTTCGACAGATGGAGGCTCTCTCGCCCACGGCGCATCTCAAGCGAGAGATTGTTGCGCGGACGTTGGTGAATACATTTGGATACATCATCTGCGCCGACGCCGTGGCGTTGTCGGCGTTATCAGATCCCGATTTCCTCATGTTTGACGAA
Source organism: Ostreococcus mediterraneus (assembly GCA_012295225.1). Classification (NCBI taxonomy): domain Eukaryota; kingdom Viridiplantae; phylum Chlorophyta; class Mamiellophyceae; order Mamiellales; family Bathycoccaceae; genus Ostreococcus; species Ostreococcus mediterraneus. The sequence goes on from WMKK01000019.1 coordinate 227,075, forward strand.
GATCGATGGCGCCGAGATAAGCGCATTAATCCAGACACAGCGCTCGGGAAGCTGCATTTGAGAATTCTAAACACCATGCGCACAGAGAAGCGTTGGAAGGTGAGCACGGCGATTTGGAAGTACGCGCTCGGTTTTGATCGAATGTCTGAAATCAATCGTACCTACGTCGGGAACTGGGCGCCAAACTACATCAGCGCGGTGATGTACGCGATGGGTTTGCTCGCGCCCGTCGCGAGAGATGACTTTATCAAGCCACCGCGCCAGGCGTATGACGCGTTTGTTGAAATTGCGTACGGCGAGCAAGACGACGCAAACGCGTTGCGCGGGATTTTATCCAAGTGCGGCGAGTGGTTCTTTACATCTTTACTCGAGTGTCCACTAACAATTACCGAGAAGAAGCCCCTCGCGCGTTCTGAAGACGAAGCTAAATGCATGGAAGGGGCGGTATTGTGTACGATGTCGCAGCGTAAATCGCTCGTCTCGTGCGCGGGCGAGGTCTTGAAAAAACACTACGATGAAAAGGATTTACCCAAGTGCTTCCGGAAAATGTTTCAAGGCGATTACGTCATTCCACGTGCAGTGCTTGCGGCGACGCACAGTATGTTGAAGGATATCAAACGCATGCCGAGCGATACACCTGAAGAGGTGAGCGAGTTATTAGCCGCGGCGCACACTCCGCTGTCTCGCGCGCGCAACCTCATCGACGCCATCAATCCAAAGGACGAAGATCGCGTCAGTGCGTTCAGTTCGCACGTGAGCAAAGTGTTGATATCATCCATGAGCTTGTTCGAAGTCATCGTCAAGCACGGTCCGCATCGCGTCGCACCAGACGATGACGAACACTTGGTCAACGCGTTGCTCTACTTGTACTTGTTTTGGGATTTGGCAAAGAAGCGCCAATACTTTTTGCAAGGTTCGTTCACCAGGCAGCACCCTTTGAAGATTTTAGAATCCTTACTCTCGTGGCCACCGGCATCGTTTGCGAAGAACGAACAGCTCGCCACGGCGTGGGTGGATGTCGTGTTCTTGTTGCGCAAGGACATGACTGACGTCGACCTCGATGCGGATGGCGAGTCAACCTTGGTGAATTCGATTAAAACACACGTCGAATCCTTGTTCGCGTACGAAGGCAAAGATGGATTGTCCACGGGCCTTCGAGATAAGCTGAGCGCGACATTCCCGGAAATATCCGCGACGTCATCACCGGAAACGAAGACGCCGAACATGAAGCCGACGTTTACGCCGTTCCGAATCTCTGCTCCGGCTCCGGTGATCGACCTCGGGAACGATGAAGACGATGGCGCTGACGCCGCCATGGACACTGCCGACGCGTTCGTTGACGGTGGCGGATATGACCGCGTAGGCGATGGTAGCGACGACGATGATGGCGGCGAGAGTGATAGTGACGAGGAAGACACCGTCGTCGTCGCGGCGGGTTCAAACAAGCGTTTGGCGCCGAGCGAACCGTCGTGGTTATTAGCTTCTGAAAAGAAGCGCAAAAAGACGCAAAAAGAGCCAAAAACAGTCGTCTTTCCGGCCAAAGTTCCCAAGACAACGACAGTGGCCGCGTCTGTGCCCAAGAAGAGCGCGAATGGTGGGAAATTGCCGTTAATTTCCAAGGAGCCACCGGCGCCGGTGAAAGACATTCGAGGTGGCAAAAAGTTGCTCTCACACCCGCGCAACGTCATCAAGCCGGTGACGGCGCTCGATCTCGCGCTGGATTCAGCATCGGTGTCGTACGCAAAGCCTTCATCGATTACCAAACTCATGACGAAGAAAACGACGACACCAACCGTCACGACTGCGCCGCCGGGTTCGGCGCTCGCGAAACGGTCTTTGCACGCCGACTCGACATCAAAAAAGGCCGCTACTGATGGCTTGGTAGAAGTACCGGCGCCGCCACCGACCACAGGGATGGTTCCATCGTCTTCAAAGTACAAGCGATCATCCATGTTGCGTGATGTACCTCCTCCTCCGCTTTCGACGTCGGCTCGAGGCGCCGCCGTCGCCGCTCCGCCGCAGGTGCAAGTCCCGACCATGCCGCTGAGTAGCGCCTCGCGCTTGAAACTTCCAGGCCGAGGGCGCCTGGTTGAAACCATTCGACTCCGTCCCGAGGATTACATTCGCGGTGTCCTACAACAGTCGCGCGAGGCGTTACAACGCGACAAATTGATGCCCGAACCCAAGGATATTCATCTCGAAGACGACGCTCCCATCTCGTTTACGTCTGGCAACGAGTACTGCGAGTTCTTCATCCCGCTCATCATCGCTGAGCTTCGACACGAAGCCAGTCGAAATATTGAAGCCGGAAATCTCGACAGCGAGGAGCTTAGCGTGGTGAATTTCCACCCAGGCGTCGTCGGCGCCGAGTTTTCTGTCGTGGAATTTGCCAAGAGCGACCAACGCGTCAATAAGGTGGACTCGAGAGGCCGCACACCGGACCCCGTGCGTTTCAAGGTGGATGATTTAGTGCTCATCGAGTCTTCTGTGTCCGCGGGCGTGTCCAACAGTTGGCATTCGAAAGATCGCGACGCGCTGAGCCCGCGTAAGGAGGACAAGCCATACGTCTTGGGATGGGTTGAAGCCGTTCCCGGCGCAATGTCGTCCAAAACACCCCTTCGTGTGCGCGTATTTTTGGGAGGCAACCAAGCTACGTTGCGTCACAATAAAATTTCTCGCGCATTTGCAAAAACGGCGAGTTCGTTTACGGTTTCTCGCGTCAGTGAGATTCAAAACCAGCTTCGAGAGTTGCGCGCCGTCATCGACGCCCCGTGTTCGTCGTTCTTCCCGTCGCTCATCAAGCCGACCAAGTTTCCGTTACGTCAATCGTTCGGGGAATGGGTCGAACCGAGAGCGTTGGATGTCATCCGGACGACACTCAATCAGAGTCAACTCGACGCCGTCGTCGGCGCGACGTCACGGCCGCACGAGAGCAATGAAAAAGTGCGCGAGGCGCCCGTGTTGATTCAAGGACCGCCCGGGACGGGGAAAACGCACGTCATCGTGAGTCTCATCGCCGCGCTATTGAACGGTGTGGACGAATACGGTGAGCCTAGACGCGCACGTATTTTATGCGCCGCGCAAAGCAACGGCGCGATTGATGAAATCGTCGAGCGCGTCGTTGACGGTTGGGATTCCATGGATGAAGAATTCCGCGCGTTGCTCAAAGGCGTCAACGTCGTGCGCATCGGTTCGGATGAGAAGATTGTCGACGGTTCGGCGGCGGAGAGATGTCACGTGAGCAGGAAATTACGCGAGATTGGTACCGACCCGAACGCCGCAGATGTCAACACGTACGCACAAAATAGCGACTATTACCTCAGACAAATGGATGAAGCCAAGAAGAAGAAGCGCGCCATTGAGAGCAAAATTCAGGAAGAAACGAAGCGGTTAAAGATGGTATTTCGCGACGTTCGGCGCGATTACGGATACCAAGTACCCGTTCAAAGCGCAAATCTCGACAGCTTGCGTGCGCAGCTCAAGGCGGTGTACGAAGTGCTCGATTTGGCGGAAAAGAAGCACAAGGAAAAACTCGCGCAAGAGGGCCGCGCCGAGTCGGTGCCAACGACGACGCCGTTTGAGCGCGTCGTCGATCGCGCAAACATCGTATGCGGCACATTGTCTTCCATGGCGCAGCTCGCCAAGAAGCCTAAATCGAACGCGCCAAACAGTACCGCCAACACCCGACCGGATGCCAAGCAATTATGCGCGGTGAATTTGTTTGACGTCGTCGTCATCGACGAAGCGTCGCAAGCGGTTGAACCAGCAGCGCTCATTCCCATGCAGTGGCTCAAACCCGGCGGACTCCTCGTGCTCATTGGTGACCCGAAACAACTCGCGCCCACGATCGTGTCCAAAGCTGCGAAGAATGCAAACTTTGAGCAGAGTTTATTCGATCGTTTACAGCGCGCCGGGACGCCCACCTACTTGCTCCACGAGCAGTACCGCATGCATTCAGAAATCATGAAGTTCCCGAGCTCGTGCTTTTACTCTGGCCGCCTGCGTTGCGGCTACGGCAGTCACGACGAAGAACGTCGCGCACCCTATCACGGATTTCCCAACCTCGGACCGTACCAGTTTTTCCACGTCCCGGGGGCGCAAATGCACCGCGACAGGTACGGCGCCGGAACGCATTCGTGGTCAAATTCTCGTGAGGCTGAATTCGTATCCATATGCTACGCACAAATTTGTCGCCACGCCGCGAGAGATGTACGTAAGATTCGCGTCGGCATCATCACCCCATACGTCGATCAAGTGCGACGGATTCGAGAATTTCTGCAACGTTCGATGAAGAAGAATAACGAATTTACCACGTACGCGCCGGTGGACGTGTGCACCATGGATCAAACGCAAGGTCAAGAGTTTGACGCGGTGATTATTTCGTGCGTGCGCGCTCGACCGGCGGCAGCGAAGGATAGCGCGACGCCACCAACGACGACGTCAACGACGGCGCGCGCGCGCGAGAGGGATTCGGATTCGTCCAAGGGGGTTGGATTTTTGAACGACGCGCGCCGGGTCAACGTGGCGTTGACGCGCGCGCGTCTCTCCTGTTGGATCGTCGGTGACGCCAGCGTGCTTTCCACCGACCAGCTATGGGGAGCGCTGATTAAAAACGCCACCGAACGCGCGGTGTTTGTCAAATGCGAAAAGAACGAGCCTTTGGATGCGGTGTTTGACGATGAAAAGTGTCGCGTGGGCGGCGTGAAATCGTACTTCCCTCTGCAACCGTCGGCGTCGGCGTCCACGCCGGTGGCGAATACCGTGGCGGTGTTGAGAAACACCGAAGCCATTCCTGCTACGCGTTTCACCACGAAAGTGCTCACGAAAAATGATCCTCGTCAAGCTGCGCGTGTGCGTAACGAGGCGTCTAAGATTTTACATGCGCTCGCCGAAATCGAAGGCGACGGAGGCAAATAGAATGAATGAATGAATGAATGACAAAATAGAATAGACACACACGCATTTCTAGCACGCAAGTAGCGCAATGTAGTAGCAGTGATGATTCATGTACAACCATCAAGTAATCTCTCGCCTCACAACTCGGCAAACGCCTCGCCCGTGAGTTCGGCGGAGCGTTCCCACAACCACGCCGCGTCCGCCTCCGACAACGCCGGTTTCGCCACCGTCTTCTCCTTACAATCCGCGTAATACTTCCCACTCGTTGACGCACCATCCGTGACACCATTGGCGAGGAACACCGACGTCTCCGCCCCTTGCGCGGGCGTTTTCAAAAAGTTTGTACGAATAAAATCATACAACGCCTTTTGCCACCATTTCACGTCGCCGTCTTCGGGTTGCAAATATCTCCCAAGTTCGGTATCCACCGCGCCTGGATGCAACACGCTCGACGACACGCCATTCTTTTTACGCGCGCAACGCCGCGCGAGCTCGAACGCGAACAACACGTTGGCCAGCTTTGCTTGGCCGTATTGTCCCCACGCCGAGTACGCGTACTCACCAAACAAATCGTCACGCGACACGCCCTTCGCGGCGATGCGATGCGCCTCCGACGACACCGTCACCACGCGCGCCTCGCCGCGCAGCGCCGCCGCGCGTTCCAACGCCGGCATCACGCGAGCGGTGAGTGCGTAGTGCCCGAGATGACACACGCCGACTTGAAGTTCAAATCCATCCGCCGTCGGCGTGAAATTTGGCACCGCCATGACGCCGGCGTTTAAGATTAAACAATCAATCCCTGCGTCAGCCGCGCGCGCATTAAGCCTATCGCCGCACGCACGCACGGATTCTAACGACCCTAAATCCAATCGTTCGCACGTGAGTCTCGTCGTCGATGTCTCGTCGTCGACGGTGTTCCCCAAAGACGCGCCGCCGACATCCGCGCGGAGCCGAGCGCACGCCTTTAGCGCCTTCTCCTCATCGCGACACGCGAGAATGATTTCGTCGTACGCCCCAGACGAGAGAAGCGCCTTGACTGTTTCGTACCCAATGCCAGTGTTCGCACCGCTCACGACCGCGATGGATTTCCTTGGCGTCGAAGATGAAGATGAAGATGAAGATGAAGATGATGACGTTGACACCTGTATCATCCTTCTCTCGGCGCGACGCGGCGCGCGATGCCGCGCGGCATGACGACGAGGCGTCGCGAGACACACCGAGGCGTGCTTTACGCGCGCCGCGGTCGCGTGCATGATCGTCGCGCGTCGCAGAGACGCGCCAGTGTGTGACGCATGCGTTTGTGATTCATCGCATCATGACGTCGCCATCGACGTCAATCGCGAGCGACATCGCGCGCGCGCTCGATGCGCTCGAACGTGACGTTCGTCGCGTGCAGGAGATGCGCGCAGAGGTTGGATTTCGCGCGCACGCCAGGCGCACGGGGGCGATTGATATTGACGATGGTGACGATTCGTTGAGTGTTGCATCGACCACATTCACGGCGCGCGCACGCGCACGCGCGCGGGCGACGCGCGCGCAGATTCTAGACGCACGCAGCGCATGGTTCGTGGACGGCGCACGCGGTAAGGCGCAGGCGCTCGAGCGATGTGCGGCGCTGGAGGAGCTGATTGAGCCGCCGCAGCGAGCGCCGACGCGCGCGACGCCGACGCCGACGCCGACACCGTCGACGTCCGCGTGGGGGGATGTATTCGGCGCCATCACGCACGCGGTGCGGAAACTCACGGTGACGCGCGAACCGGGCGAGGGCGAGGACGCGGGGCGAGTTGAGGCGATTGGTAAGCTGAGATATACGCGCGAGCAGCGCGAACGCGAAGCTGCGTCTTCGATTTCGGCGTCTACGAGTCGTCGCGACGATGGAGGCGATGGTCTTCGCGATGAGGACGTCAATCGCGATGATGGGTTTGTTGGTAAGGCGACGTGGTACGAGGGTGCGGCGGAGAGTTTAGCGCGCGTCGGCGCCGGCGTAGGAGGCGCTATGACGTTGACGTCGACGTCGATGTCGAAAGCCGCAGTCGATGCACGCGTCGACGCAGGTGCTGACAGACGCGCGTTGTTGTCGAGCGCGTCGTCAACTGCGTCTGCGTCTGCGTCGGGGAAACCCTCGACCGCGCCAGAGGCGCCGGTGCCGTCGTCGAACGCCGAAGAGCGGGCGAGGCGCGTTTCGGCGCTCACCGCAACGTCTCGTCTCGATGCGACGTCAGATACGCTCGCGCAGTGCAAAACAGCCCTCGACGATGTGAATGACATCGGTGCAGGCGTTCTAGCCACGCTCGCATCGCAGCGCGAATCGCTCATTCGCGCCGGAGGCGCCGCGCGTCGCGCCCAACGGGACATGGATGAAAACTTGAAAACCATCAAAGGCATGAATTCCTGGACCAGGCTCGGGCGCAAGCCGTGACGGCGCGTTCGCATAGACACACATAGCCACCATCGCGCGCTCGTCTGGCGCGCGCGTGTACAATTATGTAATTGGTATTGATTTTGGTTGAACAATGTCGCGTCGACGACGTCACACCGCGACGCGCGGCTCTCTTTGTCATGGCGGCAGCCTTCATCGAACGTCGACTCCGTCGCGTGAAATTCGATCAAGCACTCATCGATGATGAACACCCAGTCGCTGGTGCGTCCATCGCTCGCCCGTCGTCGTCGATATAGCGCCGACGAACGTCAACGCGCTGCTGACTGACTGACTGTTGAACACGAAACGTTCGCGCAGTGTACACCATGGAATCCCTCGTTGAACTCGCGCGCACGCTCGATGACGACAGCGTGCGCGATGTCGTCGAACATCTCGCCAATCGCGTGGAGCATAAAAGTCCGTACGTGAAGCGTAAGGCGTTGAAAGTGTTGAAGGCGTTGGTGGAGAGCGGCGGCGGTCGCGTCGCGAAACACGTCGCTAAAAACGCATCTGCGCTTCGTGCGGCTGAACAATTCACCGGGGCGCCGCATCCGAGTAAGGGTGATAGCGTAAACGCCTCCGTGCGCTCGGCGGCGCGAGAGGTGCTGGCGGTGACGTTTGCGAGAGGAGGGGAGCCGACGAGTCAGCGTGTTCCTTTGGGACGGACGTTGATGACGAGTGCGACGAGCGGCGCGACGAGCGGACGAGCGAACGACGACGAGGATGGCGATGCATACGCGTTTCGCACGACGCCGACGAAACCGACGAGACGCGAAGGGGTGTTGGAGGCGCCGCTCGAAGCGTCGTTGGCGTCGACGCCGAAATTAAACGTCAGTCAAGGCGGGACAAAATGGAAGCCGTTGCGGCCGCCATCACCGGAGACGTCGACGAGGGCGAGCACGAGTGGTGCTGCACCAGCGGTGTCGTCGACGTCTGTACCGATGAGTGCGACGGCGACGTTGGATTTGTTGAGCGATTTCGCGGCTGGCGGCGCGGCTCCGGCGACGCAGACGACGTCAAAGGACGTCGTCGTCGGTGGCGGTGGTGGCGGTGGCGCGTTTGATGTACAGCGCTCGGAAGAACTTCGTGCGATTAATGCGTTGTGTACGCCGAGTGGCGTGCGTCTGGCACCGCTCGACGGTGATATTGAACGATTTTTAAGCGACGGAGCGACAAATTACGACGCGCGAGGCGTGGTCACGGCGCTCGCTGAAAAACTCGTCACGTACGCGGGTAACGATTGGAAGAGCGCTTACCGCGCCGCATGCGTGCTCGAGTACGCGAGTCGAACGCGCGGCGCGCATGGTGCGTGGTTGGTGGATGTGTTTGCGAATTCATCCGCGATGGAGCTCTTGACGTCGGCGGCGACGGACCCGTCGGCGCAGTCGCAGCTCCGACAAAAGTTCACCGACACGCACGCCGCGCTATCCAGCGTCGTCGCCAGCGGCCACGGTACGCACGCCATACTAGCACCGGCGCCAATGCCGGTGACAGCGGCGGCAACACCGATTGATTTACTGTCGCAACTCGGCGATTTAGCCGTCGCCACGCCGCCCTCGACATCCGCCTTCGACCCATTCGTCACGTCGTCGTCGACAACAACGTCGACGTCGACGGCATATCCACCCGCGTACCAACCGCCCGCGCAACCCATGCGCGGACCGGGATTAGCCGCATTAGATGCCATTCCGCCGCCATCCGCCGAAGCGCGCGCCAAATCCGTCCCGCAATTCGACTTCATCCAAGACCTCATGAAATAAGTAACACACACGCGCGCACGCGCGCGCGCACATCACCGATGCATCTTTTTATCTATCATATTACACACGCGTCGCATCGTCATCAAATCAAATCAAATCAAAACCAAACTTTTACTCGCGCGTAAACGTCCCCACCGCTCGATACTTGCTCATAAACTTCGCCTTCCACTCCGCCAACGTCGCGAGCTCGTCCGCGGACAACCCCTCGCACCCACGCGCGAGCTCTTCATGCGTCAGCTTGAGGTTCATCGTCGCCAACGCGCGCGAGGCGTCGACGCGCGCGAGCGATGCGTACGGTCCATTTTCGCCATAGAAATCAGCGCCATCGCTCACGTCGAACACCACGCCGTCGCACGCGAGCACGAGCGCGGACGATTGCGCGAGATCGCGCGCGGTGAATCGCGTCGTCGGTACCGCGGGCGCGTCGCGGACGGGCGTCGGCGATGACATGGAATCCAGATGAAGATTGTGTGCGTCACAGAGTGCCGCTCTGAGGCTCGCGGACGTCTTCAATGGCGCTCATCGACGTCACGACGACGGTATGGGGCATGGAATACAGCGCGCACGGTAGGTTATGTGTGTGCGCGCGACGACGACGATGCCGTTGACGACGCCGATGACGCGCGCGAGGCGGCTCTTGCGATGCGAATGGTTTTGTGACAGTTGTGCCACTCGACGCGAGACTGACGCTTTTTGTCGTCGTTCGCGTCGTGCGCACAGCGTGCCCGAAGCGGCATAAGATGGAGGCCGAGTCGATGTTCCCCGGGGTGTCGTCGGATGGGTTGTTGGTGATTCCTACGTGTCAGGTGCGTCGTTGCGCTTTGCGGCGTCGCGCGCGCTCGAGAACGAGACACCGACGCGCGCGCGTACAAACGACGACGATTGAGTGACTGACGACTGAATGCGGCGCGTATTGGGTACACGCAGCGCACGAAGATGGATTTAGTGCAAACGGGCGAACCGGTGGATATTGAGAAGGACTTTTGTTTGGAGCGGTTTCTTGATTTCGCCGAGCGCGTGACAAACGTACTTCGCGCGGATGGCGTCTGGTGCGATTATATCGATCCATGCAGCGGGTTATCGATGGTGAATCGGGATTCGCAGCATATTTATGGTGAGGTTGACGCGTTGGTGACGCTGTTGAACTATCAAACGACGAATAGCGGGTGCTGTAAGGTGGTGTTGCACCCGACGTGGGGAAGCGCCGTGTACCCGGCGTCGATGTTCGCAAAGTGTTCGGCGGAGACTCTTAAAGCGGCGATCGCGAAGGCTGAAGCGGAAATTCGTGCGAAGGATCCAGAGGCGTGAGTAGTGAGTTTTTGTTTTTGCAATCAACATTATGATATACATACATGTGCTATTTTAACAGGTGGGCGCTGATACAGGTATCCGTCGGCGGCGACGTTCTTTTGTACAGCATGTACGCTTCGCCGACGACGGTTGTCTTCAAGTCGACGCTTTCGTGCTCGAGCGCGAGCATCGCCTTCACGACCGCGCACTCTGGACCACGCGTGAGTGATGCAGATTTTGCGCCTACATTCAGCGCGCCGCGCCCAGAGGCGTGGAGCTCGGGATGGGAGTCGCCAGACTCGCACTGCGTCGACGAGTAAATGCGCAACCCGCGCTCGGCGTGTGCGGTGAGAAACTCGAGCCATGCGGCGGGGAAATTACCCACGCCAAAGGCTTGCAAAATAATCCCGCGCACGCCTACCAACGTGAGGATCGTTGGACAAGTTGTTGAAGACGCACCATCGTCGATCTCGCGGCGATTCATCGCGCTCGCGGCGCTGACGTCGACGACGCGCGCGGCATTCGCGGCGCCGATACCGTATGGGTTATACGCGCCACCACCACCGTCGTCGTCTGCGTCTGCGGGGGCGACAAAGACGACAAAGACGAAGACGACGGCGCAGCGATACGTCGATACGCTCACCGACGACCTCGCAAATAAGCGCTATTTCTTCACCGGGGATTTGACGACGGAGATATTCGCCGATGAGTGTCGGTTTATTGATCCCACGACGAACGTTAAGGGGGTAGAGCGGTATTTACGCGCGGTGCGGGTGTTATTCGACGATTCGCGGTCGAGCGTGCGTTTGCTCGCGCCGTTGCGGCTCACGAGTCCGACGACGATTGAGGGCGATTACGTCGCGGAAGGGTATTTAAAGTTACCTTGGAACCCCAAGGTGCCGGCGTATGAGGGGCACATCGTGTGGACGATTGCGCCGGATGATGGTTCGCCGAGCGCGGGGCTCATCGTCGAGCAGCGGCAAACGTGGAGCGTGTCGGGTAATAAAGCTTTGCTCGAGACGTTTACGCCGAGCGTGCGATGAAGTATTCGTGTTCAATCATTTCTGTACAAGGAAGAGATAGCGAGATGTCGTGTGTGTGATTGTGTGAATGTGTGTGTATTATAATACTGTGTCTTTCTGTGTGCAACAACGCGCGTCGTCGACGCCTCTACACCAACAACGACGTGGTGTGCAATTTTTCCGCCAATGTCAATTGCATCTTGGTCAAATTGGTCAAATATTGCACCATTTGTACATCCTCAATACTATCACCGAAAACTTTGTCGAACTGCGCCTTGGTGAGCTCGGGAACGCTGGATAACGCCGAGGACAACGCGCGACCGACGGCGGCGTCGCCTCGCGAAGCCCCGCTCGCCACCGCGTCCACATACTCTTGCGCCTGAGCCAACAACCCAGCAAGCTTACCAATCGTCGCGCGCAACCCATCTACGTCGTCGTCACCCTTCACACTTGCCGTTTGCGTCAACGCTTCAATACCAATCTTAGTCGCGCTCGTCAAGTCCACCTCGCACGACGCCTCGCAAAACCTCACCCCGGCGCTTTGGCTCTCTCCGCTCTCGCGATCCGTCACCGCCAGCACCGTCTCCCCAACCTCGGCGCGCAGCAAATCCCCAGCCCTTGCGCTCGTGAACTCTGTGTCTAACATCACGTGCACCGGGGCGCCACCCGCGGTTTCTTTCGCAAAAAACTCGTGCGCGAGCGCCCTAGCCGCCGGCTCGAGCGTCCCGCAACTAAACCATCCAACCACACGTTCGCTCTCATTCACGCGCGCGTGCAACCCAAGCATGGTGCGATGAAACTCAATATCTACGAACATTTCACCGTCTCGTTCGTGGCACGGGATGGCATAGGCGGATTTAATATCGCACCGAGCGCCGTCGGCGGAGCGCGTCCCGAGCGCGGCGCCGATCACGCGCGATACGCCTTCACCTCGGCGCACATAGCTGTGTACGCGAACCGCGTGACATTCGTCGCGCACGCGAGGTGCGAGACGACGGCACGTGTGATGCGTCAGTCGTTGAAATCGTCGTTGAAGCGCGCGTGAAACCAAAAGCTCACGGGCGCGAGCACAAGAGCACACACACACAACGAGTGATCCTTTGCGAGGCTATGACGGGCGGCGATCGCGGGTGACGCACCTGTCACACATCGTGAGCACGACGGAGGGTTCGATGCGAACGACGCTCGTCGTTCCGGGGCTGGCGAGGGGCGGTCCCATGGTGACGAGCGAGGCGAGGTGTGAGGTTGGCTTAGGGTTTTGAAAAAGTTTTTCACGCGCGCGTTCGTTCATTCGTTCGCGTGTGATGTCGAACGCCGTGGTGACGAGAGTGATGGGTGTTCATATATAGTTACACGATACGTATGTATGTTTCTTCATGCGCGGTGTGGTGCTATCGCGCGAATACGTCAAAGGGCGAGGTTGAGACATCGAGCGCGAGCGCGCGAGACGCCGAGCCGAGCCGAGCCGAGTCGGCGTTCGCGAACGCTCGGTTCGCGTTCGATGTTCAGTACATGTATCTTCATCGTTTCGATGTCGGTGCGTTGAGCGTTTCGAGTTCTTCCACGAGTTTGCTCGTTTCGGCGCGGATGTCGAGATCGACGCCACCGGTGTCGCTTCTTCTGCTGACTAACATCTCGCGAAGCTCCGCCATGCGTTCTTCGATGTGACGCTTGTAATAGCTGTGGTCGACGGGGTTCAATCGACTTCGCGCGGTGCGCGCGCCTTTGACGACAGGGACGGCAAACGCGGGATGGTCTTCGGAGGTGTCGTCGACATCCTTTGCGGACGTCGTCGCCGTCGCCGTGGTCGCCGCTGCGGCGTCCACGGCGGCGGATGACGCCGCGGTGTCCTTGGTCGTCGTCGTCGGCGCCGCGTCCCTGGCGGAGGATTCCTTGCTATCTTTCGTCGACGCTCCGGCACCACCGACGCTCGCCGCCTTGGGTGCGATCAAAGGATTCTTCCGCGGTCGCCCTACGCCGCGCGTTGACGGCGCTTTGAGCCCGAGTGCAGCTGCGGCGAGCGACGCGAGCGGGTCGTCGTCTTCGCTGGCGTTTTTCTTCTTGCGCCCGCGCTTGGCCCCGGCGTACGGCTTGGCGCGCTTGGTGTCGGCGTCAGCTTTACTAGGTCGCCCGACTGGAGCTTTACGTTTGTTCACTGGCGATAAGAACGCCTCCACGGTGTCTTCGGCGTCGGATTTGCGCGCCGCGGGACGCGCGGGCGACCACGCGCCCTTCACCGCCGTGAGCACTTTTTCCTCAACTTCAAACTCCTCGGTGTTGGCGTAATACGTACCTCGATTCACCATGGCGTTTGACGTCTTGGACGCAGACGCTCCAGCGCTACCGCGTGCGGGTTTTTTATCCGACGCAACGGATTCTTTGGTCTTGTTTCCAAGCGGCGACTTGGTGGCGAGAATCGTCGCGTCGACGGCGCCGACGGCGCCGACGATGTTGCTCGGCAACGCGTTGGTGTTGATTTCTTGCTTCATTTCAACCCCATGCTCGTCGCGCTTGACGCCACTGCTGACGCCACTCGCACCACCACGACTACCACTTTGTTCATCGTCATCATCCATGATTTCCTCATCTCCGTACTCTCCGCCGCCGCTCAATACGCCGGCGAGCGACAACAACCCGTACGCGTCTTGATTTGTCGGCGACTTCTTCTTCCTCCCTCTCGCTTCGAGCTCGCGAATCGCCATCGACGACGCCGCGGCGCGTATCTTCGAAGCCTCTGAACGATTCCGTCTCGCCTTGTGATTCGCCTTGGAATACGCCTGCTGTAACCGCTTCGTCGTGTCGTCCAAATCCAAAACTTGACACTCCTCCATGCGACGCTTTTGTTCCTCCAACTCTTCGACGGATTTCACGAGCAACTTATTTTGATCCCCGGGCGAGATTCCAGCCTGAACGTTTGTGATTAAACGATCGAGGGATTTCATCTTACGAAACGGCCAGCGCTTAATGCCAAATTTACGACACTGACGCTTGAGCACCGTCAACCCGATGCCGAGCTTGCGACACGCGGCTTCGCTCGGTAGGTGAAAGCACGACGCGAGTTCTTCTTGCGTAATTTCCGAAGCGCTTCGAAACTGACGCACGCGACGGTTCTCACGCGACTGATTCGCCGGGCGCGGTTTTACCGTCCCACCCGGGGTGGTTTCGGGCAAACCCGACGCCGACGTGGGCAAGCTCGTCGGCGCCTTGACGACGGAGCCCGGAGGCGTGACGAGCGCTAAAAACGCCTTGGCGTCGTCGTCGTCCTCCGCGGCGACGACGGCAAAGTCTTCACCATCACCACCGCCACCGCCGCCGCCGCCGTCACCACCCGTCACGCCCGTGCCATCATCACCCCGTCTGGCACCACCGCCCACCGACCCATCGCGCCGCATGTCCGCCAAACGCGCCGCCTCCGCCGCTCGATTCGCCCGCACCGCCACGACGAGCTCCGAATACTCCTCCGCGATTGGCCTATCGCTTTCGCCACCGTCATCCTCCGCCTCCGCGAGCGCCAACACGCGAGCGTGGTGTTTATTACTCTCGTTTGTCGTCGTCGCCATCGCGTCTCGATCGACGACTGTAGGAAATTCGCTCTATCTCGACGCGCGCCGTCGCGTCGAGGGACAAATCTCTGGACTCTGAACCGACGCTCGATCGCGCCCCTTTACGCGCCCTTTCCACGCCTCTCCTCGAACCAATCGCGCACCGGGTGGTCGCAAACGATGAACGAAACGCTCACGCACGCCGTGCGCGCGTCAAACCCGCGTTATCGACGTCGCGCAACGCACACGCGCGCGGAATTCGCGATCGGAATTGCGCGATCGCGACGCTGATCGTCACACCCGCGATTGGGGGATGAATTCGCGCGGGTATGCGCGCGATGCGGGCGATGATGCGCGCCGCGGGGTGCCGGCGGGTGGAGGGTGATTTTATCTCGCGCTCGAGGGCGTGATGTGCGCGTGCAACGCGTCGCGCGCGGCGCGGTGTGGCGACGCACTCGCGGGGGATTCACTCGAATCGCTAGGGTCTGTTCATATTTGGTGGGGGGGGTCATCGACCAATTATGACTCAAGACGCAGACGTACGTGTTCTGAACCACACGCTCGTGACGTTCTTTGGCGCCAAAGATCGCCGCGCGCGCGCCGGGCGATGCGCTGCGCGAGACACACACGCGCATTCGCGCGCGCGTGATGGGATTCGTGCGTCAGAGCGCGCGACTGGCGCGCACGGTGCGCGCATGCGTCGTAAATGTGCGCGCATTTCGGTTGAGTCGCAGCGGTGTGGACGCGGCGCCCGCTGTGCGCTGCTTTTCGTCGTCGTGGTGGCGCGAGGACGCGGAGCGACGGCGGGGGATACGCGCGGCGCGAGCCAAAGCGAAACGCGGCGTGCGTGACGCGGTGCGTCGGGCGATGAGCGAGGAGGAAGGCGATGGAGATGTGAAGACGAAGAGGCGAGGCGGGACGTTTGGGCACGAGTTTCTGGACGGGTTCGATAGGGTGGAATCGTCGACGCGGCGGCGTGGACGATACGGAGGAGGCGGTGAAGATCAAGGTCGTGCGTCGTCGTCGTCGTCGTCGTCGTGGCGAGAACCACGAGGGCGGGTGAAAGATGTTTTTGATGACGACGCGGACGACGAAGACGTCGCGTCGATGTTTTGGTCGCGCGCCGGTCCTCGCGGGTTCGGTGGCGGTATGGATGACCCAGCCGCGCGCGCGGCGTTTAGAAAGATGTTTTTCGATGATTTCGAGCGCTTGAATAACGGTCGCGCGAGGTCGTCGTCTTCGTCGTCTTCGTCGTCGTCTTTCTCGTTTTCATCGCCGCGTCGAGCGGCGTCGGACGCCGGCTTTTTTGCTTCGTCTCGATGTCCACATTGCGTCGCGCTCGGCATCAGTGATCGCGACTTTATCACCTGGGACGAACTTAAATTGGCGCTGCGCACGCAGGCGATGAAGTGGCACCCAGATCGACACGATGACGCATCAAAGACGATGGCTGAGGCAAAATTTAAAGGCGTATACGACGCCTACGAAGCGCTCGCGCGAGACAAGGTATAGTTCTTCTAGATAGACGTAGCGATAGAAATATTACAATGATGACAGTAGTAAACACACATCACATCATCGTGCAACACTGATTTTGTTTCTTCGCTTGCTTGTAAAACATTTGCGACGCGAGACTCAAATCCGTCGACTTGTCCACCAAATTATCAAGCTTTTCCCCACGCGCCAACACGCTATCGATCGTCTTGTGCAAAACAACCTTTGTATCGTCTAATTCGCGCTGAATCTTCAAAATCTTATCCGCCGCGCTCGGGTCTTGGTACTTGATTAACATGCCTTCGAGCATTTCGTCCCCTCTCGAGTCATCCGCCGACAACGCGCGCCACGCGTCGCCCACCACCACGCGCGTCTCGTACTCCTCCAACATCGCAGATAACACACAGAATGCACTACGACTCGGGTACTCGGCGTCAACGACGGCGACGGCGATTAACCCACCCTTATTCGTCACGTGAACCATGTACGCGTCTTGCGCCACGGATTGCCGAGCGCCGACGGCGGTACGTTTCGCCACCGTGCGCGAGATAAACACCAGCATCTCGCGCACGCTCGGGCGCTGAAAGAATCCAAACTCGGCGACATCTTCTGCTTTGCCTAGAACGTGCGGTTCGCGGTCGTCGCCGTTGGATTTCCACAGAGATAACGCGGTGACTTTCATGTGTGATTCTTGTAGATGACGATGGCGACGACGACGATGCTCGGGTGCGGTTCGTGCGGTGCTCGCGCGTGAATGCAGCGCAGCACCGTTCCCGCGTGCGCGTGCGTGCGTGTGCGAGACGACGACCGCGGAGGCGTGCGCGACAGTGACGTGGATGCGCATCATCACGATGACTGATGTTTTTGTGGAGACGCGCGCCGACGACACAAAGGACAATCGCGTCGCCAACGCACGGTGGAGCTAGATATTATCCAATGCGATTACAATTACAAAACAAACCGACGAGTGCGAGTACTCGCTCGCGCCTTTTGCGCGATGACGAACGCGCGCGTCGAAAACAAGACATTCGTCTTAAAACATCCATCCATCCAGCCGCCGATGTTCCGGCTCCGACAAAGACGGGCGACTACGATGAAATACTACCACGCCGCGCGAGCTCACGCAACATCCACTCGACTCGCGACGCGTTCGGCGTATAATTCTAACCCACGCATCCATTCCTCGACGCCCAACCCTTTCGGCGTGCGCACGACGACGGGCCCGAGCCCGCTCTCGTCGTCCACGCATTCGCGAGACACCGCCCCGCAATGGTCGCCCCAATTACAATCATCAAAGAACAGCATCGAGCTGTATCGCACGCCAGTCTCGCGGCGTAATATTGGGAAATGCGTCGCCGCCTTATTCGCGCTCAGCGGAGGCGTGCGACCGATTTGCATGTTGCCTTCGAAGCCGTCGGGCCAACCGGACGCGAAGACGTCTCTCGCGCGCACGCCCGGGACAATTTCCAACGTCGCGAGCGCTGACTTTCCAATCTTCACCGCGAGAGGGGTGTCTGCTGAACTCGCTGCCGCGATGCGCATGCCCGGGTAGCGCCCGAGATGGAAATTTTGCAGCGCGAGCAACGCGCCTTTGTGGATGCGAATCATCGTCGAGCCGCTGGCTGCGGCGACGACGCCTTCACCGATACCTTCGCCGAGCGACCCGCGTTGGCTTCGAGCGGCATCGACGGTATGCGATAGCGTGTACATTTCTTCGTCCCAGAAGCACGCGTCGAGGTCGAAGACGACGAGTTCGGGGTAGGGGTTCGGCGTCGACGCGGCGTCGACGCGAGTGGCGGGACGTCGCGCGGTCGCGAGCCGCGACATGGACGACGAGGACGAGGACGCGAAGGGCGCGCGCGCGGCGATTCCGGATGCGTGCATGTGTCGCACGCGCGTTAAATATGTGCCGCGCGTCCGGGCGGCGAGCAATGCGTCGACGAGTGTGGATTTTTGTGAACAATACGTGCGATGTACAACGACGCGTTCGCGCGCTCGAGCTAAAAAGCGCCGACGCCGCGTGTGATGGCGTATACTAGTACGGCAAAGCGACACAACCCCGTGATGATTTGAGCGCACTAAAGCTCATCGTAGAATGCGCGTTCTTCCGCCGTCATGGGTCCTCGCGCGACGCGACCGCGCGCCGAGGGACGACGACCGGCGTTACCAGAGTCTCGACCGGTGCCTCGCCCGCTCGCGTGCGGTGACGCCGACGTTGACGCGCGCGAGCCGCCACCTTGCCAGAATTCATCATTCGCGGACATTTCGCGTCCGATTTCTTTGGCGCTCACCGGACGGTCGCGAACGATGGAGGCGCCGAGCTCGAGCGAGCTTGCGGGACCGGATTTGACCAAGCGCGCGTGCGCGCACGACGTCAATGTGACAGCGATCAAGATGAATATCATCGAATACCACATCCAAGGCGCTTGGCGATGGACGTTTACCGCGGCTTTTATGGTGACATCCGTGACTGACTTTCGAGCAGGCTTGGGCGTCATATCGTCGGGCATCATTTCGTTTGARGCTTCGGCGCTCGCCACCGTGGACGCTGTTTCTTCGCTCGCTCGCGCTGTTTCTTCGCTCGCTCGCGCGGTGCCACTTGCAACAGCTTGATCGTCGTCGGCGGCACCCACGCACGCGGTTGGCTCGCATGTCGTCGGCTCGCATTTCGTCGTCATGGCGACAGACGAGGGCACCATGTTGTCGCCGCCGTTCGATGAGTACCACATCGAGCCAGAAGCCCCGGGGCCTTCACACGCGAACCAATCTCGAACGCACGTCACCTCGCGCGCAATTCCTCGCGTACCGCACGACGCTGGAAACTCGCCGAGCACGTTTGCGTGCGCTGCGTCAATGTCGAGCGTATCCTTTGCCACTCGTCCACCCGACGCGCACACCTTGTGCTCGTCACAAAATAGTGCCGCAGCCTTTAACATTGCATCGAGCGCGTCGCGACTCGCCTGCAGCGTCAAATCGGCGTACTCGTCCAATAATTGCTTTTGTACGTCTTCGTAGAGCTTGGCGTCGATTCTATTTTCGCTAGTGAGCTTGAGAATCAAATCTTCTGGCTCCTTGCTGACGTCGTACCCATCCTGATCGGTGCGCGCGCGGCTAGCGGGCCCAACGTACACTAATAAATCACTAAGCTTGAGTCCAAATGCGCGCGATAACGCCACCAAATTTGCGGCGTCGTCGATGTCCGTTTTGTTCGCTCCTCTGAGCGGCAACAAGAGCGCGTACTTGGCGCGCGTGTGCCTCGACGCGCTGATCGATGTCTCCGTCGCGAAACTCGCCGTCGTCCCTCGCAAATGCTTCGTCTGTGGATTGTCAACGAATCCGCCGCATTCGGACATGATGTGCCTCTTGGCCTCGGCATCAACGTACCTACGCATATCCTCAAAGCGCGTCTTGCATCGAGCGCTCGCGCACTTGTCCCGCAACGGCTTCAACGCCTTGGTAAACGCCGCACACTGTAACAACGCCGGTACCGGCGCAAACTCGTCGTCGCCGTTTAAAATATAATGCTTGGCCGCGTGATACAGTCGCTCAAAGGCAAACTCTACGGGATGCGCGACTTCGCCGACCCATTGCGCGTCGCTCTTCGCCACGTCTGACATCCACGTCGCCCGCGGCGCGCTCGACACAATCGCCGCAATATTTCCAACACCACCCACCACACGAATCTGATCCATGACTGACGTTTCATTCACCACGCACGCGCCGTCGCACGCGCACGCCTTGCCGCTCGCGCACGCGCACGCGCCCGGTCGAACCATCGCCGAGCCCAGGCGCTGGGCCAAGCGTCCGAGCGCCAACGCCGCGGCCGACTCCCCGAAAGCCTTCCCAACATCCGCCAGCACGAGACCGATGGTGTCATACGTGCCCTCAATCATCGGGTCCACCATTTTGGGCGATATTGCGCGCTCAGTGACGGCGGATGTGTCGAACAAATACGCCTCGATGTCGCCCGAGTCGTCTTCGATGTCGTCTGCGTTCGACGCTTCGTCTTCGACGCCCGTCTCCGACCCATCTGTGGTGTCATCATCCGCCGCCGCCGCCGCCGAATCATCAAGGTCGACATTGGATGTACTAGAGTTTGTCTCAGTATCGCGCATGCCATCCCGAACCGCGCGCATTTCAGCCTCGAGCGCGCGAATCGCGTCGGCGCTCGAGTCCCCAGCCTCCACGCGTCTCGCCGCGTCGCCCTCGCCGTCGAGCGCGTTCACGACATCCATCACCGACGACAGGACATCGGTGACGTTCAACCCCGCATCTCCATTCGTTGCGTTCGCGATCGCGCTCGAGACCGCGTCGAGCGCGTCGAGGGCGTCGTCGATGGCTGATGATGCGTTCGCGGTGTCGTGGTGTACAGCGACGCTGTGTGCGGGAACGCGCGCGGCGATCATCGCGCACGCGAGCGCGACACACGCGGACACACGCCATGGTGTCGCGTGCGCGCGTGCACGGCGTGTCATCGCGCACGGCGCGCGCACGAGTGGCGCATTTGGCGATGAAGATCCAATGTCAACATTTTTTTGGTGTTGTCGGCGTAGACTTTGTCGACTATATTTTGGATTACAACACAGCGTACGTCGCATTAACGCGATAGAGATAGTGGCAAAATATGTACGTCTCATCATCGCGACGCGTTTTGAATTCAGAGGTTCTTTTTGTAGTCACCCATAAAGTGCGCGAAACGCGAGATGAGCGTGGCGAAGAAGCCGTAATCAAAGAGCTTGAGCAACATGCGAAAGCCGATGGCGACGCCTCCAATATCGTGCCATAAGACGCGACCAATGGGGCGAATGATTTCATCGGGTAATTCTTCCGGCTTCACCGCGAGTTTCATGAAAAAGTTGAGCGAGTCGAGCTTGTGCGCCTTGTCGTAGAACGCCGAGGCGACTGGGGATGGGTGCACGGCGCACACGTCGATGCCTCGCGACTTCAATTCCACGCCAATATTCGCCGCAAACGACGAAATATACGCCTTCGTTGCGCCATATAACGCGCTAAATGGCGTCGGCTGACACGCCGCCGCGCTCGACGTGAACACTACGCACCCCTTGAGCTTCTTTTCCAACATTCTCGTCACAAAGACGTGCGAAATCTTCATCGCGCTCGTCGCGTTGCATTCGTGATTCGCCATCAATTTATCCAACGGCTGCTTATCAAAAAACCCCGTAAGCATGTACCCAGCGTTGTTAAACACGCACTGCACATCGATATCGCTCGTTGCTTTCGAAATCGTCTCCAAATACTCCCCTCGACTCAAATCGCACCCAACCTTGCGAAACTCGACGCGCGCGCCGAATCGCTCCTTGAGCTCCACGAACGTCGTCTCGAGCAACGGCTCATCGATCGCCACGAGCACGACATTCAACCCTTGCTCCGCGAGCTTTATCGCGAGCGATTTCCCAATCCCAGACGACGCCCCGGTGACGAGCGCCCACGATGCGCCGTACTTGTGCTTTAAATTTTGCTTGGGCAGCGCCGACACGAGCGCCTTGGGGAACCAATACGTGCCGAGCGCGATCAAGCCGTAGAACGCCAACACGAACGATACGCTGTCGTCGATGAATGCCGGCACGCGCACGTACGTCGGGACGTAGCGAAGCACGCCCATCGCGCCGCGTAATGGTGTCGACGACGACGACCACCACCGCTCCAGCGCGATCGCGCATCTGGAATCGCGCGCGCATCCACCTATGCGCTGACTTCACATACTCGACACACACATACGCCCATATACTCACAAAACACATACCCCCCATACGTGTACACCTTTATATACATACCACTATACCATGGAGTGTACGCACATCCGCGCCGCATGTCCGATCACCCCAGGCCCACGTGTGTACATACCCGCGTGTCATCGCGTCATACTCCCGGGCGCGCACCCCTATTTATGTATTCGTCGCATGGCCCCTCCAACGAGGCACCCTCGACGTCGTCAGGGCGCCTCGCGCGCGCGACACTCCGCGACGCCCGCAGCGCGCCGCACGACGCGCGACACCGAACGACCCGTCGGATTTCGCCGCACATAAATTGCACGCACGACATCGCGTCGCGCGATCGCCCAGAACACGGTCGCATCGCGTCGAGACGCGCGCGTGACGATTGGCACCCCCGCGCATTCGCATTGCACAGGCGTGTGGATTAATTCATGATGATTGCGACTTTAGGCGCGGTGTGCGCGCCGGTGCGCGCGCCGTGGACGACGCATGCGTCGCAAGGGGGTGTGCGGGGGGTGGTGATGACGCGCGTGGTGCGTAGACCGGGGATGTGCGCGGTGAAGGGGGCGCGAGCGGGCGACCGCGCGCGCGCGCGAGGCTCCTCCGCGCGTCGCGCGTCGTCGTCGTCTTCGTCGTCGTCGTCTTCGTCGTCGTCCGTGGATGCGTCGAAGAAAACGACGGGGAAATCATCGCAAATGCCGTCAGCGAGCTTACCGAAATCGGTGTACACCTTTGGTAACGGTCACGCAGAGGGTGATAAATCCATGAAGTCGCTCCTGGGCGGCAAGGGTGCCAACCTCGCGGAAATGTCGCGCGTGGGCTTGAGCGTGCCCCCTGGATTCACGGTGACCACGTCCACGTGCGCGTCGTATCACGACAACGCGCGCACGATACCACCGAGCGCGTGGGATGAAATGCTTGCGGGCGTGGCGCACATTGAAGGGGAGATGGGATTCGGGTTCGGCGACGCGGCGAAGCCGCTTTTGGTGTCGGTGCGATCGGGCGCCGCGGTGAGCATGCCGGGGATGATGGATACGATTTTGAATCTTGGTTTGAACGATGACGTCGTCGAAGGGTTGGCGGTGAAATCCGGCAGCGCGAGGTTTGCGTATGATTCGTACCGACGGTTGTTGGATATGTATGGATCCGTGGTTATGGGTATCGAACGCGAGAAATTTGAACGAGCGTTGACGGCGTTCAAGGCGACCGTCGGCGTCGCGCGCGACGAAGATTTATCCGAATCCGACTTGCGCGGCGTGTGCGATGCGTACAAAGCCATCTATGCCGAAGAGAACTTATCGTTCCCGCAAGATCCGTACGAACAACTGCGATTGGCGACGCACGCGGTGTTTGATTCGTGGCAAAGCGACCGGGCGAAAAAGTACATGGCGATTAATCAAATCGTCGGCGTGCGCGGGACGGCGGTGAACGTTCAAGCCATGGTGTTCGGGAACATGGGGCAAACGTCCGGTACCGGAGTGTTGTTCACGCGAAACCCGAGCACTGGGGAGAACGTGCTGTACGGAGAGTACCTCGTCAACGCGCAAGGGGAGGATGTCGTGGCGGGCATTCGCACGCCCGAGGACATTTCGACGATGGAGCGCGCGCTTCCGGATGCCTACGCGGATCTCGTACGAAACACGCAAATTCTCGAACGTGAATACGGTGACATGCAAGATATTGAATTTACGGTGCAAGAATCAAAGTTGTACATGTTGCAGTGCCGTTCGGGGAAGCGAACGGGCGCGGCGGCGGTGAAGATTGCGGTTGATTTGGTCAACGAGGGCGCGTGCGACGAACGTCGGGCGATTACGCTCGTCGAACCGACGCACGTGGATCAATTGCTTCATCCGCAGTTCAAGTCTGAAGAATCATACAAGGCGAATGTGATTGGCACTGGTTTGCCTGCGTCACCCGGCGCCGCGGTTGGTCGTGTGGTGTTCTGTACGGAGGATGCGGAAGCTGCGAAAGCGCGGGGCGAACCGTCAATCCTGGTTCGCGCCGAGACGTCGCCCGAAGACGTCGGCGGCATGAATGCCTCGGAAGGCATCTTAACCGCACGCGGTGGCATGACATCGCACGCCGCCGTCGTCGCGCGTGGATGGGGTAAACCTTGCGTTTCAGGCTGTGGTGACATCTCCATCGACGAACACGCCAAGACGTTTACGTTGGGCGGCGTCACCGTCAAGCAAGGCGACTGGATTTCGTTAAACGGCTCCACGGGCCAAGTCATCTTGGGCGCTGCCGAGCTCGCCGTCGCCACTCAAAGCGAATATCTCGAGACTTTCATGTCATGGGTGGATAAATTCCGTACCATGCGCGTCTTGGCGAACGCAGATACGCCTGCGGACGCCGCGGCGTCTCGCGCCAACGGCGCCGAAGGCATCGGCTTGGTGCGCACCGAACACATGTTCTTCGGCACTGGCGAGCGCATTCGTGCCGTTCGTCGCATGATTTTGGCCAAGGACACGCCCACGCGCAAATCTGCGTTGGATGACTTGTTGCCGTACCAGCGCGAGGATTTCACGGGCATCTTTAAAGCCATGAGTGGCTTGCCCGTGACGGTTCGTCTGCTCGACCCGCCGTTGCACGAATTCCTCCCCGAAGGCGGCGTGGACGAAGTCTGCCAAGTCTTAAGCGAAGACACGGGCGAAAGCGAA
This sequence comes from Ostreococcus mediterraneus, assembly GCA_012295225.1. NCBI lineage: Eukaryota > Viridiplantae > Chlorophyta > Mamiellophyceae > Mamiellales > Bathycoccaceae > Ostreococcus > Ostreococcus mediterraneus. The sequence goes on from WMKK01000019.1 coordinate 251,893, forward strand.
GAAGACATCGCGGAGTGCATCGAAAAGCTCGCCGAGGTGAACCCGATGTTGGGCTTCCGTGGATGCCGCTTGGCGATTACGTTCCCAGAGATTGCGGAGATGCAAGTGCGCGCCATCATGGAAGCGGCGTGCGACGCCAAGCGCGACGGCGCGGATCCGGTTCCGGAAATCATGATTCCGCTCGTCGGTACCGTGGAAGAACTCAAGCAACAAACGACGCTGGTTCGCGCGGTGACGAGCAAAGTGTTCGCTGAGCGAGGGATGGAAATTGCGTACAAAGTGGGCACGATGATTGAAATCCCGCGCGCGGCGCTCCTGGCGGATGAAATCTCCGCGCACGCGGATTTCTTCTCTTTCGGTACGAATGATCTCACGCAAATGACGTTCGGGTACTCTCGCGACGACGTGGGTAAATTCTTACCATCGTACATCGAAAAGGGTATTCTCAAGTACGATCCGTTCGAGGTTATCGATCGTAAGGGTGTCGGCAAGCTCGTGACGATGACCGTCGACGCCGCCCGCTCGACGCCGACATCCACCGTACAAAAGTGCGGCGTCTGCGGCGAACACGGCGGTGATCCACAGTCTATCGAGTTCTTCCAACAATCTGGCTTGGACTACGTCTCGTGCTCGCCATTCCGCGTGCTCATCGCGCGATTGGCTGCGGCGCAAGCTGCAGTGAAGGGCGAAGACGCCGCGAAGTAAGCTGTATAAAATTCCCGAGTAACTTTACGCCGCGCGGCTTTGCTTTCAACGTCGGAATTACCGCGACATATGAACAACCAAAGATGCACCCGCGCGCACGAAACAACTTTCGATGTATACTCTTGTGTACCTTTTAATGAGACAATATTCCCAACGCATGCTAAAATTATACAGAGATTACCACGCGAGACGCGGAGTAGGGCGAATGAAAAAGAGCTCTTCCCGTGTTTGTTAAAAGCAAATATTCTACTAGGTGACAAGCGCATTCTAAACACACCGTCATCGTGATTATCATCGAGTATCTCCCACACCACCTCGGTGCACTCAACAGCGCACCATTGCTTAACGGTAACGCTTGAGCGAGAGGCGGTTGTTGTTGCGCCACGTCGCGCGCTTGGACGGGCGCGACTTGGTGTAGTTGTGCCCCTTGCCTCGCAAACCGCGGTACTTGCGGCCAGCAGACGTCAAGCCGCGCATCTCGCGGTGCTTGTGCGTCGGGTTGCAGATCCAGTTAATACGCGGATCGTTTCTCACGCACTTGTGCATCGGGTCAACCATGATGATTTCATAGTACTTGTACACCGAATCTTGGTTCAACCAGTACGAGTTCAACACGCGCAAGGCGCCGCAACGACGCGCGGCGCGCTCCTCAGCCACCGAACGCAAGTTACGCGCAAACTTGAGCTTGGTGATACCGCAGTGCACGGGCTTACCGTACACGATACCCTATTACGCCGCGAATGAAAACACAACGAGTCAGTACGCGCGCGAACACCTGTTTTGGGGCTTTAGGGCCACCCGAGCGTGGAGCTCAACCACCGCGTCGCGATCGCCCCGAGCCACGCGCCGCGAACGGCGACAACACACGCCACACAAAACACATACCTTGCTCACCGGTCGCTTACGACCACCGCGACGCACGCGCGCGCGGTAGATGCAGAACCCTTGCTTCGCCTTGTACCCCAAACGACGCGCCTTGTCCGGTCGCGTCGGGCGCGTCACGCGGCAGATGGATGGCAATTGGCGGTACTCCCACACGCGGATACGCTGGAGGAAACGAAGAACATCGGATTGTTTCTTCTTCCACAACTCTTCGACGTATTTGTAAGCCTGTGGTGAGGGCGCGGCGAAACGCAGTCGGCGGTCAGTACGCGCGCGATCGCTTTGCGAAGGAAAACCCTAGAGCACGCGACACGACGCGAACGCATCGCTCGCGCGGTCGAGCGCGGTCGCGCGAGAGCGCTGCAAGCACACGAGGACCATCGCGCGCATCGCATCGTCGAGCACGTACTCCCATGGTGTCGACGTCGGCGCTGTAAAGCGAGGCGTTAAAAGGCGGATCGCGGCGTCGCGGCGCGCGATTTGAGGTCGATCTGCGAGACGCCGAATGTCCGAACAACGAGGGTTTATCACATCATCCACGAGTCTCACATATACGTATTATACGCCACAGGAGCAGGTTGTATTAGTATAATGCATGATTCGGTCCGCGCGTATGCGGAGATAAAAGTCGTGTTTCTCGTATTATAGATCTTGATACGCTATGTTTTGCTGAAATCCCGAGACGCGCGCGACCGCAGCCGCCACTCCAGCGCCATTCGTCGACGGACGAGGTGCGCGCTCGACGATGCGATGCGATGCGATGCGCGCGAGCGTGGACCGCGCGTGCGTGCGTGCTTTTCTTTTTTGCCTTCTCGTCTCGCACGCGTCGTCGTCTTCGCCGTGGCGCGCGCGATGCGCGCGTCAGCGATCGCGGGCACAACGACCAACCATGTCGTCGTTGATGATTGGTTGCGGGCGCCGTCCCGCGCGCGCGCGCGACGCTCGAGTCGGTGAAGAAACATTCTAACGCTTGGCTACTGAGACAATCACGCGGCCGGGGTAGTTGCCGGGCTCAACCGTGTGTGTCGTCGTGACGTCAACTTGAGCTGTTTTAACTGAGACTCGACGGGTCGCGCCGGGTCGCGAACGCGACGCGCTGCGTGCGGGTGGATGCCTTATTTTTCTATTTTAGCCGCTTGCGGTGTTTGATGCGCATCAGGGCGTTTGTGTGTACAGGTCTCGGGGCGATTGATACCCGCCGTGCCGTGTGCCTGAAGGGAAACCTATACGCGCCCGAGAAGAAAAGCTCGAGGTCGCGCCAGAGCGCGCGCGACGGGGGATTTTACTCGTCGAGCGCCCGGTGCGGGCTCACATTTTATTGTTTTCGCACGTGCGTGCGTGTATGTGCGTTTTGCCATGCGTCGCATGCGGCTCGCACGGCGCGTTCGTCAGGGATGTAAACGTGTCCAAATTGCTGAACACCGTGAGGAAACAAAACATTATTCACCATCTTTCGACTGAGACGAACGCGCTCGAGAGACTGCGATTTTGCCTTTTTTCGATCGCCTTGTACGCATCTAGCACAAAGCCTTCGCTGCAGAGCTGCGCGCAGAGAGATGAGGACGTAGAACACCCTCGACTCGATTCGGCGTTTCAGTTTTGAGCGGGGGCGACATAAAACAGGGGATGGGCTCTCCGTGGAGTTTTGACGTTCATAGTCGTCGAGACTACTCCGTAGTTCCACCACATTCGTGATTGATTTCGTTCTCGATATGCGTCAAGTGCGCTATAGAAGACTCACCGCGTCTCTTTCGTTTGTTGTTTCCACGATGCAGTCAGTTTGAGAAATGCGCCCGCCCGTTTCGGCGACGACGTAGGTACGTCTTCAACGCGTCTCTCGTGCGCATGTGCTTTTGTTTTCTCGAATTTCCTTGACAAAGCAGAGGGCAAATCAGGCTCCGGCCGCGTGTGTTGCTCTCCCGTCGTTCTAAGGTAAAGCCGACAGCCTTGGCATGGGTGAGTAGGCGGTTGCTATCCACAGCCGTCTGCTCAATCGTCATCGCGACATTTTACTTTTTCCGTTTGTTTTCACGCCAGTCGCGCACGGGGTCACGAAACGACGCCCGAGGGCGAATGAACAACGCAGTTACTATGATTCCAAAACCTTGATGCTGATTACCTATGAGGCCTAATCAAACCTCTAAGAAGTAATGAGTCACTGCGTCGCTCGTTCGTTCATCGCGCGCCGAGCCAAACAAACGCGCGTTTCGCCGATGACGAAAGAATATATTCTTAAGACGTCGTGAGTGAATTACCAATTATATTGCTTCAAACTTCCCGAGGCTTTTCGTGCGTTCATTGGTCATGTTTGGTTCTTCTATCACCCTGTTTTGTTTTGTTTTTTAAAGCCGTTCCCGCTCGAATCACCTTCGCGTGGTCGAGCGTCGAGCCGCCAGTCGCGACTTTGCCTAAGGCGCTCCCTACTTCCTTGGAGCTGATCTTTTTACTTCCGTCGCGTACATCAGTCTCAGTCTGCTTCTGCAGGCGCCGGTCAGACAACCGGTATCCCAGGGGGGTCTTCACTCCACGGCGAACGAGCGAACCGCCACGCTCGACCGTCACTAACATCACGGACCACATTCACGACGGCGTCTCAAAGACGCCTTTTTCGCCTCGCGTTCGCGTACTCATCCCATCGTTTCTTTTCCCACCACGTCCCAGGTCTCGTTGTGACGATGAGTCATGTGTAATATTGTATAATTATCCATACCACACTTTATTCAACCATCCAAATCGACCGGCACGGAGACATTGAATACGCGCAACGCCGCGCTTCGCCGCTCGACGTCGGCGGGGCTTTGGCTCACCCAAGGAATATGCTTCTATCCGCACTCATCGACGCGTCGTTTCACGCACGCATCGCACGCACCGCGATCGTTGAACCCCAACGCACACGTACTCGTTTGTCCATGTCGTTCACGTCCGCTGCGCTGTCGCGCGCGCAATTTGCCACCGCGCGCGTCGCGGGCGCCGATCGACGATCCCGTCGACGTCATCAACGATTATCGGTCGTTATCCGCGCCGACGGCGCGTCCACGGACGCAGACACGTACGAGTTGAACTTGGCCAAGCCCATTGAGTTGAAATTTAACCGTGGAAACGACGGTGGGGCGTACGTGGTGTTCGTGCCGACGGAAAAGAAGTACGATGGGATTGAGATTGGTGACAGAATCGAAGCGGTGAGCGCGTCGTTTGGTAACGAGATTTGGGGCGCTGAATCGTACGGACAAGTGATGTACGCGATCAAGAATAGAAGTGGTGACATTTATTTGAAGATGAAAAAGATGAATGGTGATTTGAGCGCTTTGGAAGTGAATGAGAAGTCTTCGGCGTTTAAGAATGAGCGCGCCGGGGGCAACTACGGCGCCGGGACCAAGGAGCAACAGATGAACAACTATTCAAAGAAGCGTGAATTGGAGAATCAACGCTTGGATATGTTTGATGAAGCTATTGAGTTGTATAACGGTAAAGATTACGACAGCGCGTTGATTATCTTTGAGGAAGTTGCGGCTTTGGAGCCGAAGAATTACATGGGCGACGACTTCAGCAAGACGACTGAAATTTACAAAGTCGCGCAATACAACATCGCGTGCTGCTTCTCTCGCATCGGCAAGGAGGATGAGTCCATTTTGGCATTGAAGCGTTGCATGTCCGCGGGCTGGACCGATTACCGTAAGATTCGCACCGATCCGAGCTTGGCATTTGTGCAAAAATCGCAAAAGTTCCAAGAGCTCATGGACAAGTTTGACGAACCCATCATCAACGCCAACGCCGTCAAGGCGTTCAAGTCCCTCTTCAACATTGGTGGTAAGAAGTAAATCAACGAGACGGTAAAGCGAGACAAGACACGCACACCACATCGCTCGTTCAAGCACCAGCTCGCGCGTGAAATACGAGAACAATTGATATTCTTTCGTACGCCTCGCGCCGCACCTCATCCACTCGCGACGATAAATTATATAGACATAAACCCCTCTGTATACGACAAATTCGGACATTCGGCGCCATGTGGCGTTGGATGACGTCGACCAAAAAGCGCTCGCCCATCGACACCACACGTCGACGCTCGCGCCTTTCGCCGCCCGACGCCGCTCGAGCCGCCCGAGACGCGCCCCGTGGACGTTCGCTCGCACCGTCATGCTTTCCTCTCGCGCGCACGTCGCGCCGCGATCGGTGCGCAGCGCACATCAACGCCGCGCCCAACATCATCGCCATCAAAACCACGCGCGCATCGTCGTCGCCGCGGCGCGCGGCACGGATGCGCGCGAGTACACCATCGCGGACCTCACGCGTGAAGTCGTCTACGACTCGCGTACGGGCGCACGCGTGGGTGCGCGCGATGTGTCGCGCCCAATCGCGCAAGTCGCGGCGAGGCGCGTCGAGGCGAGCGCGACGCCGGCGCCGGCTCCACCGCGTTTGAGCGTCATGAACGCACAGAACGTGGCCATCGCTGCGGGCGCGATGGCGACGATTGGTACGATTAAGTATGTGTTTGATAAACCGTCTCGAACGTACGTGGATGGTGAGAATACGGTTGGGCAAGAGTACGACGCGTGGACGCAAGAGGGCATTTTGGAGTACTATTGGGGCGAGCACATTCATTTGGGGTGGTACGAGGACGAGGAGCTCGCCCGAGGCGCCGGGACGCTGATTGGGAACAAGGTGAAGGACTTTATTGAGGCTAAGTTTGATTTTGTGGATAAGATGCGGGAATGGTCGGGGGCGACGTCGCCGGCCAAGGTGCTGGACGTCGGGTGCGGCATCGGCGGGACTTCAAGACATTTGGCCAAGACTTTTGGCGCTGGAACGTCTGTCACGGGCATCACTTTATCGCCGAATCAAGTTAAGCGCGCGACAGAGCTCGCAGCGGAGCAAGGCGTGCCGAATGCGCAGTTTCAAGTCATGAACGCGTTGGAGATGACGTTTCCGGATGATACGTTTGACTTGGTTTGGGCGTGCGAAAGCGGCGAGCACATGCCGGATAAGAAAAAGTACGTCGAGGAAATGGTGCGTGTATTAAAGCCGGGTGGGAAAATCGTCATCGCGACTTGGTGCCAGCGCGAGACGCCGCCAGAGTTCACACAAAAGGAAAAGGACAACTTGCAGTTCCTCTACGAAGAGTGGGCGCATCCGTACTTTATTTCGTACGAAGAGTACGAACGCTTGCTCAAGGGCACGGGCGCGATGGAATCCACCGGCGCGGAAGACTGGGTGAAGAACACCATCGCGTCTTGGAGACATTCAATTTGGGTTGGGGTGTGGGATCCGTGGCCTGTGGTGTTCGCCGGTCCAAAGGTGTGGTACAAGACAGTGCGAGAAATCGTCACCCTCGAGCGCATGCACCGCGCGTTTGATTGCGGGTTGATGACGTACGGTATGATTAAGGGCACGAAAGCGATCAAGTAAAACAGAGACACCATGTGAGAAAAGCAGAGAGAGGGAGGGAGAGAGAGAGAGACTAGTAGAAACACGCGAACGAAAGAGAGGAATAGTAGACGCGGAGCCGTTGTTGTTAATTGCAAATTTTTATCCAAAACGCTTTATGCGCTCTTCAACGCGGCGGCGCACGCCTTAATATCATCCGTACCATCGACGACATCGGACGTATTCATCCCGAGCGCACCCACTACGCACGCACCCGCGACGTCATCCACGCTCACGGGCTCGGCGAGCGTCAATTTGATCGGTCCGGGTGACTTGGCCGCGATGGATTTCACGGCGCCCGAACCCAAAATCTTCGACAACAAATCTCCATACGTCTTCGTCACGCGCGGTGGCGTCAACGAAAACGCATCGCCTCCATAAATGAAGCTCGGTTTGACCACAAACGAGTTCCCAGCGCCAAAGTTTGCAGCTAACGCGTCCTCAGTGCGAGTTTTACCTTCAAAGTAGCCTCGCATCAACGGCGTCGTTCCGACGACATCCTTCACTACACTCGCCACAGACACGTACACGAACCGCTTCACCCCCGCTGCTTTCGCCGCCTCAATAGCCTTGACATTAATATCTCCATTCCCCACACGCATCGCATCGTTATCGGTGCCGATGACGCCCACGCACGAAACGCACACATCCGCGCCGCGCAACGCCTCAGCCACATCATCCACGCTTTGCGCCTCGAAATCGCACGCCACGCTCGCATCCGCGCCCGACACGCGCGCACCAGACTTCGACACCGACGTCACCGCGCATCCTTGCCGCGCGAGCTGCTCGCACACGCGAGAGCCGACGAAACCAGAGCCACCGAGCACGACCACCTTGCTCGAGCTCGATGCGCGCACGATGACGCTCGGTGCGCGTCGACGCGACGCGCTCGACGCGCGCTTCGCCGTCGACGGGCGAAGAGACAACGCATGCGACGCGCTCGCGCGCGCAGACATGACGACAGATGGCGATGCGCGCGCGTAAGGCGTCGTTGAATGACGACGTTCTGGTGCACTTTTTCGTGATGACGTCACAATTCCTCGAACGCGGCGATGCTCGCGCGATGCGCGCACCGTGCGGCGGCGGCGCGCGGCGCGGCGATGATTCCATCGTCCTCAACGCCGTCGTCGCTCGCGCGCGTCGGTTCGGCGATCACAGGCGGCGGCGACGCGAGGAGATTCATGGCGTATGATTCTGCACCACCGGTGCCACACGGATACCCGTTTCGCGTCGTCGTCACCGGCCTCGGCGCGGTGACGCCGATCGGGAACGACGTGGCGGGTAATTGGCGCGCGTTACTCGCGCGTGCGTGCGGGATTAAGCGCCTCGAGCGCGAGGATTTACCAGAGAATGAGCGCGCGTACTTTGAGCAAATTGAGCGCGCGGCGAGCGCGGGCGCGATTGATAAAACGAGCGGCGCGTTGGACATGGCTCGGTGGAGCGACGGTGGTCGTTATGCGAATTTCGTGGCGTACGCGCGGTGCGCGGCGCACGAGGCGATTACGGATGCGGGATTGGACGCCGCGGGCGAGGACGTCGGCGTGTCGTTTGGCGCGGGCATGGGAGGCGTGCACGATCTCACCACCGCCGGTGCGATGCTGCGCGAAGGCGTTTTGAAACGTAAAATTAGTCCATTTTTTGTGCCTCGAATTCTAGCCAACGCCGCGGCGGGGAGGGTATCGATGGATTACGGTTTTCGAGGGCCAAATTTGGCGGCGTCGACGGCGTGCGCGACATCCGCGCATTGCATTGGCGAGGCTTTCCGCGCGATTCAGCGCGGTGAAGCCAAGGCAATGATTGCTGGAGGTGCAGAAGGGTGTATTGATGCGATATCTTTCGCGGCGTTTGCAAAGGCACGGGCGCTGAGCGCGAGTGGCGAGGCGAAACCGTTTGACGTCGCTCGGGACGGATTTGTCATGGGCGAAGGCGCGGGAGCTTTAGTTTTAGAAAGTCTCGAACACGCGCGTGCGCGCGGGGCGAGGACTATTTATGCCGAAATTCGTGGGTATGGCGCATCCGGGGATGCGTATCACGTCACGCGCGCGAGCCCAGATGGTGAAGGGGCGGCGCGAGCGATGCGCGCGGCGCTTCGAGACGCCGGCGTCGAGCGCGTCGCCCAGGATGTTGGTTACGTCAATGCGCACGCCACGGGCACAGCGCTAGGCGATGCCGCAGAGACTTTGGCGCTGAAAGCCGTGTTTGGCACCGACGCGATTGAAACCGGGTACGTGGCGACGACGAGTACAAAGGGCGCCACCGGACATTTACTAGGCGCCGCCGGCGCCATCGAAGCCGCGTACGCCATTCTCGCCTTGCACACGGGAGACATCCCGCCAACCGTTGGGTATGAGCGCATGGATGACGTACTAAAAATACCGCTCGCCCACGGTCGCATGCGCGACGATGCGCGTGCGGTGCTGTCGAATTCTTTCGGATTTGGCGGCGTCAACGCGTCGCTCGTCTTCGCAAAGCCGCCAAAGCTTTGATAATGTTCTTTTGCGCGCGCGTTTCCGTCCGCAGTGCGCGCGCATGTGCATGTGCAAACGACCGGTACCGGTACGGCAGTAGATTATTAGTTTGATATTTTGATCATCGTCACGCCGTTCGTGACGTACTAGCGTATTGTAACCCACTAGCTCGAATGTTTGTTTTCAAGCGTAACCGACGCCTCTCGTAGCCTCACTCGAGTGCGCGCGCACGTCGCCACCATTCGCCGCCATGCCGCGCGATGGCGAATCATCATCATTTGCCACGTCCATGATCGCCCTCGGTGCGCTCACGTCGTCGGTACGTCGCGCGCTCTCACTCGTTTTCCGCAAAACATGTGATGCACACGTTTCAACTGACACTCTGTCCTCCTTCTTGTAGGCTCTGTTACTCGCCGCCTACGGCTTGAAACGCGCCGCACACGAATTCAACACCCAGCAAGTGGGCTTACTCGAAGTTTTGCGCGCGGTGGAGCGCGCCAAGGCGCAAGATGACGGTAAAGTTTCGCAAGGAAAGGAGAGCGACCACGCGCAGGCGCGAACGCCGCGCCGACGACGAGGCGACGATAAGAAGCTCGCGCGCACCAGTGCCCTCGACGGTACGCCGCTTGATGAATCGGCAGTCATTGCCTACGCGTCGCCACAAGGGGAGAGTCCGCGACGGGCGAGTATGGGCGCGGGAAAAGCGCGCGATAGAACACCGAGCGGCGCGTCGACGCCTCGACGGGGACACTCGTTAGCGACGTCTGAAGAGTTTGGTGACGTCTCAGACGAGGTCTACGCGAAAGACTCGAGTTTTGGCACGCCCAAAAAGTCCACTGGGGGCTCTGCGAACGGTGCCGGGGCGCGATTGCACAAGTCTATGTTCAACGAAAGCGTTCGGCCGACGCACGCTTGGAACGCCGTCGGCGCGAGCGGCACCGAAACCGAGACTTTAGACACCGAAACCGAAACAGATGCCGACGAAGAAGAACGCACGCGAATTGGTGTGGTGTCTTCGCCTCTCTCACGCGAAATGAGTGCTGAACGTGGAGAATTTAGTGCGGATATTGAGCGTTTAGTTGGGTCGCCATTGCCGCGAGCGTTGAGCGGCGTCGATGCCGACGCTGAAACCGAAGCCGAGCTACAGCTCTCGACACCGAACTTTGGCGTGGGCGGTGGAGCGAACAATGACGTACAGACGCCGTGGACAGCGACCCCAGATGCGACGACGGCGGTGGGAATGAAACCTGCAGACCGAGCGATTGGCCGGTCGTTGTTTCAACCATCGCCTCGCGTGGAGCACACCGGCGAAGCGCCATTGCAATACGAGAAGATTGCCACGGAAACCATGGAAACATTGGGAGATGAGTGCGAGGAGGTATGTTTGATGTTGGAATACGCGCTAGGATTGCGAGATAAGTGGTTGTTTGATGACAGTCACGGGGCGTGTCCGTTGGTTGGCCGCGTGGACAAAAAGGCGCCGCTGCCGCCCAAAACGGCTCACGAGTTTAAAATGGTGGACGGCGTCATGCATGTCTACGAACCGAGCGGTGGCGATGCGAACGAATTAATTTTAACGCATAAGCCACCTGGGACAGCGACGGAGTTTTTCCATGATTTGCATGCGCTGTTGCGCGTACAATCCTCGGGACCGTCGAAGACTTTTTGCCACAAACGTTTGCTCCTCACTGAGCAAAAGTTCAACTTACACGTCATGCTAAATGCTGATCGCGAATTTCAAGAGCAAAAGGCTGCGCCACACCGCGACTTTTACAACGTTCGTAAGGTAGACACGCACGTTCATCACAGTGCGTGTATGAATCAGAAGCACTTGTTGCGCTTCATCAAGAGTAAATTGAAGCGCGAGCCGCACGAATTGGTAATCTATCGCGACGGCAAGTTTCTCAATCTGCGCGAAGTGTTCGAATCCATTGGGATGACGTCATATGAGCTGAACGTGGATACATTGGATATGCACGCAGATAAAAATACGTTCCATAGGTTTGACAAGTTCAACTTAAAATACAACCCGTGCGGGCAGTCGCGCTTGCGAGAAATCTTCATCAAGCAAGACAACATGATTCGTGGTCGTTTTCTCGCCGAGCTCACCAAGCAAGTGTGTGATGATTTACAAGCGAACAAATACACCATGGCTGAGTATCGTATCTCAATCTATGGTCGTAAGCCCGCGGAGTGGGACAACCTTGCGGCGTGGGTGTTGAATAACAACGTGTTTAGCGAGAACATCGTGTGGTTGATTCAAATTCCTCGGCTGTACAACATTTATCACTCAAACGGTACGATGAAGAACTTTCAGCAAATGCTGGATAATATTTTTGTGCCTTTGTTTGAGGTCACCGTCGATCCTTCGTCGCATCCAAAGTTGCATATGTTTTTGCAGCTCGTCGTCGGCGTCGACATGGTGGACGACGAGTCAAAACCCGAACGTCGACCGAGCAAGCACATGCGCTTGCCCGTGGATTGGGACGTCGCGCACAACCCAGCATACGCGTACTATGCGTACTACGTCTACGCAAACCTGTATACATTAAACGCGCTGCGTGTGGCCAAAGGCTTGAATACCATTGCATTTCGGCCGCACGCCGGTGAAGCGGGCGACGTCGACCATTTATGCGCTACGTTCATGCTCGCCAAGAACATAGCGCACGGATTGAACCTTCGCAAGTCTCCATGTTTGCAGTATCTGTACTATTTGGCACAAATCCCCATGGACATGTCACCGCTGAGCAACAACTCGTTGTTTATCGATTACCACAAGAATCCATTTCCGACGTTTTTCGCTCGAGGACTGGCGGTGACGCTGAGCACCGACGACCCTTTGCAGATTCATATGACCAAAGAACCGCTCGTCGAGGAGTACTCCGTCGCCGCACAAGTATGGAAACTCTCAGCCGCGGATTTGTGCGAAATTGCCAAGACGAGTGTGCTGAACAGTGGATTTCCCCGCGCGTCCAAGGCGCATTGGGTATCAAACCAATATTGGCTCCTCGGCCCGCGTGGGAACGACATTCAAAAGACAAACGTCCCAAACCTGCGCGTACACTTCCGCGAAGACGTGTTAGAAACAGAACGCGCGCTTGTCCGTCGCGGTGTCGTCCAAGCGCGCTCGCGCGGACGCGAATTACGCGTCCGGGGATAGCTGGCTCTCGTTCATCCGTGCGCTCGCCCGTTTGACATCGAAGACCACGACGACGGCAACAACGCGACACATCGCCCCCGCAACGCATGAATAATGTACATTACTCTGATATTTTATAATTTCAACCCACGCTGTCATCTCTGGCATCCGCATCGCGTGCAAAAACCATCGTATTTGATTCGCTTCGCTCGTTTCGCTCGCGCTCAGCTCAACCAGCGATCGCGTATCGACACACGCGTCACTCTCCCGCGTTTCGAACGCCGCGAACGCGCTCTCTCGCGAGTACACGCAAGAGAACGCGTCGACGTCGCACGTCTCGGGCGGGGTTTCATCGCGCACGGCTCTCGCGGCGCGCGTTTAAACCGCAATTCAACTCGCGGATTCAAAGGGTGTTGACAGCAGCAGAGGGTGTTAACACCTCTCCTGCACCGGTTTCGCTCGCACACACGCGCGCGCGATGGCGTCGCGCGTCCCGAGCGGAGGTTTAGATAGCGTTGGGTCGTTTAGACACTCCCAGCGCTACGCGGCGACCGCGGCGAGGTACACGAAGACGCTCGAACGCGAGCGGTCCATGGAGGAGGCGCGCGCGTCGACGTCGAGCGGAAGCGACGAAGAGCGGTTATTAACCACATCCGGCGCGTACATCGAGCGACAACGCGCAAAGAATGAAAAGTATAAGAGTAGCTGTGCGCGGTGGTTGTGTGCGGTGTGCGTGATGTGTGTGTTCGCGGCGGTGGCGGTGCTGGGGTACGGGCACTTTAGCGGGAAATTTGATTTTAGAAACTTCTTCGCGTCGGATGATGATTCGAGTTCGACGACGCTAGTGCCGACGAATGCGACGAATGTGACGACATCGGCGGTGGCGACGAGTAGCGAGAATGTGACGAGCGTGCCGGCGGCGACGACGGCGACGACGTCTGCGAAGACGTCGACGAGTGGCTCGACGGCGCCGCCCATGCAGACGCAGGCAACGGCGGTATCGTCGCCGTCGCCCGCGGTATCGTCGCCGCCGCCCGCGGTATCGTCGCCGCCGCCCGCGGTATCGTCGCCGCCGCCCGCGGTATCGTCATCGCCGCCGCCTGCACAGACGTCTGTGGAGTCGCCTCCAAAGGCGCCCGAGGAACAAAATGCGGCCCCAAAGACGCCGGCGCCGCCCGCGAAACCAGCCCAACACGCCAAGCGGCGACATCATGCCGCCGCGAAAAAGAATCGACACGACATTAGTGCCGTACTTCTCGGCGCGGCAAAAGAACGAATCGTAGATAAATTTTGTCTCCTAGGCGAAGACGAAGAACGATGATAGAAAAACATTTTTTAGAACACAGACGCCTCAGATGTCAATATAGATAGCATACACAGAGAGATAATCAATCATTACACTACTCGACTACTTGACGTCGAGAATTTCTTTTAACAGCTCGTAGCAGTAAAAAGACACCGCGGCGGAGGGTAAAATCTTGGCGTAGTTTGGAACGAGTCCGGCGTACAAGGCGCCGATGCCTTCGCTCTTGAACACGACGTAAATGCCGTGAAACATATTCTTATACGCCACGGTGACGCCCTTTTTCATGCCTTGTACTTGCATGCGACGTTGAATCATCTCAAGCGGATACACGCCAGTTTGCGCCGCCGCGCCCGCGAGGGCGCCAAAGCACATCGTCGGCAGCGCCGCCATTTTCGCCTTTTCGCCGTACACGCGGCGGTACGTCGCCTTGCAAAAATCATACACGGCGTAGTTTATAGCCCCATACGGTGCCACTCGGACCATGTTTGCACCTAAACCTTTCCAAAGCGCGCCGTAACCTTCGTTGGCGACGAGAGCGGCCCAGCACTCGCCCATGGGCATCCCCGTGCCCGAGACCCGGGACCGTAACGTGTCGATCGGGTGCGTCAACGCCGTGCCACACATGCTTGCCACAGATCCACCCAACATGCGCTGCCCACCCGTGAGTTCAGTTTGGTCTTCATTTTGTAAGATTGTAGCCTTGAATTTGTCGTAAATGAACAATTCGACAGCCTTTGTGGGGGCGATGCGCGCGACGTTTAACGCGTTGCCGCGAAACCATCCACCCGGACCTTCGTTTCGCCAAATTCGCGTCAGTGTGCCGACCAATCCACCATCTCGCGCCATCGTGCTCGAATCAAGCATGTATTCAATCTTTGCCCGCTCGAGAGGGGCGACGATCGTGCGCGAGACGCCGCCAGATACGGCGCCGACGAGTAAATGTTTCAACACGTCCTTGGCGCCGCCATTCTCGACGCGCTTGCTCGCAAAACCGAGCGACACATCCCCGACATCGACCGTGCTTTTTGACCACACCGATAGCGCACTGGTACTATCGAGTGCGTCAGAAAGCATTAGAAAATCACGAAATTCTGTGAAATCTATAGCCTTGGCGAGCGTGACAAACTTTTCATTTGACGCGTTGAACAATCCTTTGCCTTTACTAAACGCGCCGCTTCCACTCTTAATTCGCGTCATCATAGCCTCCACCGACGAATCATCAAACGTGTACCCTTCGCGCATCAAAACTTTCTTTAACTGTTTGCCAGTCAAGTATCCTAAACGCTCTGTATCGAATTTCTGGAACGTTTTTAACAACTCGCGTTCTCGCCTCAACGCGAAATTCCCAAACTCCCTCAACGACATTCGATGCTCCTTCGTCTCATCCTCCGATGAACCCGTCTTGCGATCGCCACGTTCACCACCGACGCGACATGCATCAATCGTTCGACACATAAATTCTTGAATCGACGCGTCGCTCACCGGCGCACCGAGCTTTGTGAGCGCCGCGTTCATGTCCCGCGCCGTCACGTACCCTTTCCTGCCCTCATCTAAATCATCAAACCGCCTCTTTAAGGCGTTGTACGCGTACGATCCCGGATGGAGATCGTCAAAGGTCACTTCGATGGCGCTTCCCAAACGCGCTTCGCCGTCTTTGGCTTTGGTCCCGAGCGTCAGCGACGCCAAGAGCGCCGATGACGATGGATTCCACAGCCCAGCAGCCTGATGGTTTTCGTCGGTGTGGCGCCGGCGACGGCGCGCGGGCGCGCGTTGCGCGCTCCAAGCAGACCCGTTCGATGATGCGTGTGACCATGGATGCGAGTTCGCGCGCACGGGAGCGATGCGTGCGGCGTTCGGGGACATGGAGTCGATGAATGGCGTTGACTGTCGACGCTGGCGGCGTCGTAACGGTTTTTTTCATGTGTGTAGCTCATACCATTAATTGGGTGTGTGTATGTGTCGAGTGTCCGAAAGTGAAATTTATTCCTATATTACAGACGCGAAAGACGCCGGCGTCAATGTCGACGACCGGGGCGACGCGTCTGGGCTAGGCTATGTGTGAATAATTTCATCGCACGCGCATGCGTTATCTTGATCATATGCGCGCTGAGATGTGCGCGCGTGATGCATTCGTGCCGCGCGCGACTGGAATTTACGTCAGCTTGGGCGGCGCCGGGCGGAATCCGCCGCATCGAGGCGACACGTTCTCTTGCAACGTCTCTCCGGTTGGTAACGAACCCTGGAGCTCGCCTAGCGATGGCACCGAATCAACGCTTGGCTCCGGGGGCGTGAACGCGTTTCCTAACGCCGCTGGATCGCGCTTGATGAATGAGTAACGGAACCGGTTGAAATCTTCCGCGTACGCGTCGTTGAACGCGTTCAACACCTCGGGAGCAAACTTATCCCAGCACGACATTAAATCTGGCTTGGCCACGCGTTCGTTCCATTCATTCACCTTGTCATCAAATGATACCGTCGGGTCGTACTGTTGGCGCATGAATTTCAAAATATTTGGTTGCGCACCGCCGCGCACCGGGTCGTCGCACATCCCCTCGTGCTGGCTAAAACATCCTTCAAGCTTGAATACATGATCGGCGCTCGCCGTCATGACGACTTGCGGAATCCAGTGCGATCCAACGCCGAGACCTCCTTGCGTTTGCGCGTCACACGCCGCCATGGTGTCGACATTAAACCCACCTTGACGATAACACCCGTACAACGCGTTCGTCGTCAACCCCCACATGTGGTTCTTTACGTACTCCTGAAACACCTCGCAGTTATGCACGCTATACCCCGGATTGAGCGAATGAAACAATTCTTTATTCCCCCAATTCGTTTGCCATAAAAACTCCGATACCGCGCGCTTGTAAGGGTTCCGAACGATGGCCCACGAATTCTCCACGCGCGTCGCCGGAGGCGTGTGCCACGATTCCAATCCTTTAAAGTTTTCCCTAAGCTCATACGGGCGTTTCGGGTTGCAGCACCCGACATTGATGCCAATCTTCCCGAGCACATCCTCGACCGTGGTGCCACCGCTCTTGGGAATGTGTATAAACGTCGGTACGTTGACGCCTTCGACTGGACGCTCCGTCTCGGGCGCGAGCCCGAGCGCCATCGCCGCCGCCGCCGCGTCCGTCACCGCCGCGTCCGCGCCACCGAACGCGCGCGACGCAATCTCGCGCACGCGTGCACCGCGTGCACCGTCGGTAGACGCCGCGGCGGCGACGCACAGCGCGCCAAGGGCGCACCATGCGACCGCGCTGAGGGTGTTACGCGTACGCGGCGCGGCGTCGTCGCGCGACCGCACGTCATCGTCATCGCGCGCGCTCGACGCGCGCTCGACGTCGGACGTCGATGCGTTCGGTGCGTTGAGTAAACCGTCGCGTTCGGACGCGCGCATGGCGGGCGGCGACGACGGGCGACGGAGAATGGCGCGCGATCGCACCAACACCTTTTTTTTGAGGAAATTTTTGACTTTGCGTATTCGGGTATTCGATGCTTTGATGACGCGAACGAATGATTCGATACGGGTTGCGTATGTGGAACAATTCGATACTAATCACATCACTATTGGAAACTATGCGTCGATCGACGTCGCGCGCAAACGACTAGGAACTGGCTATGGGCTACGCGCGTCGGCGCGGCGGTCGAGGCGTGGACGTTTCGCCCGGCGACTCGAGTTTCGCCTTGACATCCTCAACATTCGCCATCCAAGCCTCCTCTTCGCTGGCTTGAATCTTTTCTAATACTGATTGGGTGTCATTTCCATCCCCTGGGGCGGTTAACACGCGATCGGCGTCGTCTAAAGGCGCGCCGGATTTGGCGGCGCGCGCGAACCTCTCGCGTTCTTGGTCCCGCTCGCTCTTGACCACTTCCAACGCTTCTCGCTCATTCAGCTTGCGCTCGCGCATCACCTCGAGCTGGCGCAGCGCGAATGAACGCACGTAGTGTGTTTTTGCCCCAGTTCGAGCGTCGATGGCATCGAACGCCGCCGTGGGTTCGCGCGCGTAGTAGGCGCGAATCAACGGGTCTTCTTCAAAGACGATCTCTTTCGGCTTTCTCGCGCGCATAGGCGCCGGACTCGGGCCGACGTGCGACGCCGCGGCGTACCAACTCGGCGGTTCAATAATTCCGGCGCGTACGAGCGTGTGCGCGAGCGACGTGCTCGTGTCTGCGCTCGACCGAGGACGTCGAAAGTGCTCAATGGTGAGCTTGGCGAGCTGCGCCGGAGGTTTACGGCTCATGTCGTTTCTGTCGTCGTCGAGCGCGGGGTTGGGTGTAGGACGCGCGCGAGAGGTGCGGCGAGATGTGTGGTGTGTGGTGTGTGCGCGCTACAACGCGTGACGGATGTCCGAGCGTGGGCTACAGTGACGCTACGAAGACATTTCGGCGAGGCGAAAACCCCGCTCAGACGTTGGGCGCGCACGCGTACGCGTGGAATCCATCGCCGTCATCGTCGTCATCGACGATGATATTCACCGGTTCTTGATTTTCGACGAAAACCACCGCACCTGGCCTCACGGGCGTGCCGTTGAACGTGGCGGAACCGCGCGAGATGAGCCAAATGGATGGACCGACGCGCGCCGGGACGCCGAGCGCGGCGCCAGGAGCGCACGACACGACGTCGAGCGCGAATTCATCGAACGGTGGTACGTAACGCTTCGTGCACGCATCGATGACGTCACCGGCTAAAATAGTTGGAGCACCGAGCTCGTACGTGAGCATGTCGCACAGAACGTCGACGTCGCGGAATTTAGGGGTTAAACCGGCGCGCACGACGTTGTCGCTCGTCGCCATGACTTCGACGCATTCGCCAAAGAGATACGCATGTGGCTCGTTCGCCGCCATGTAGATTCCCTCACCAGGGCGTAAGTTAATGTGGTTGAGTATGAACGCACATAACGCGCCGACGTCGTCGGGGTATTGTTCAATCAATCGCACGTAAACGGCTTCGGCGTCGTCGAGCGATGTCGGCTCGGCGCTCTTCAGCCGCGTCGCGAGAGCGCGCGTGGCGTCACGTACCACATCGTCGTTCGCCGTCATGATGGCGCGAAAGACATCCTTAAACGCCTGCCTGATTCGCTCTGTATCACTCTTCGCGTCGTCGCTCACGCAATCTATGAAAGCTTGACACCGTTCGTCGCCGACGACGCTCGCGAGCTCTGGCGTCCTCTGCAGTCGTTCCGCGAGCGTTTTCGCGTGCACAAACCCACTCAACGCCTCAAAATCGCCAATCGCCACCGCCATTTCGGGCTTGTGATTACTATCTTTGTATGCGCCAGGATTCTGCGCGTGAAGGCGCGCGGCCAGGGCTTTATCCGGGTGCGCTTGGATGCTCAACGCGCCTCGAACGCTCAGCACCTTCATCAAGAATGGCACATCCTTTCCAAACTTTTCCACGCACTCCGCGCCGAGCGCGCGCTCGGCGTTGGATTGGACGTAAGATAGAAGCGTCTGCGACTGTGCGTCGTCGTCCGGCGCGATGTGGGACATTCCAGACGGGTGTGTGCCCGCCCAAAGTTCCGCAAACGGAACCGAGTCAGCGTCATCAGTCGCGCTCAAACCGTCTCCGTGTCGCGCAGCGTTCGCGCGCGCGAGGTCTCGCACGCTCGATGACCCGAGCGCGCCCCATGCGTAGTTTTGATGCGTGACTTTAAGCTCGCGCATCGCGCGGTGACGGACTGACACGCGGTGGACAGTGAAGCGCAGCGCGGGCTCACCATGTGACTTTGTGAACTTTTAACTTTTGTACAACTTTTGTACTGATATTACAACGGCGATGTCGATCGTCTATGGTTTATGCGCGATCTTTGATGACTTTGGACGAGGCGTCAGCGTCGATGGCAATGTTGGCGGGTAATCCTAGGATGAGCCGACACGCGGCTTCGCCTTCGACGCGCGCGGCGGCGATGGTTTCCACATCCACGCACAAGCTCGACATGGACTTCGACGCGGGCCCATTAGGGGCAACGGTGGTGATCTTGATTGGTGCGAAAGCACTCGGTGCGCGAGCTGGGGTGAGGACGTCTTTGGCGCGCCAACCGTGCCGGCGATTGAGAGTTTCGGCGAGCGCGTCGTGCACGTCCCAAATGTCTGACATGTATTCCGGGGCAAAGAGCAAGTTTCGTATGGCACGGTAGAGCGCCGACGACGCTGGTTTAGGCTTCTTTGACGACATTAATCGTATTCCTCCGTTAGCACGACGTGCTGATACGTTGTCAATGTCAAATTCGCCGCTGTCGTCGACAGAGCCGAGCGCGTCGTCCATCGATTGCGAGACGTCGACGCTCGCGGACGAAGACATCACGTCGTCGCCGTCTTTCGGCTCAAGATGCGGAGACGTCAGCATGACGAGCATGTGCGTGCATCCATCGCATGCGGCGGCGTGTACGGGCACGGGCTCGAGAACGGCGGCGTCCACGAGCCTATGGCCTCGATGCGACACGGGCGCGGCTCCCGCGAGCGCCGGTACCCGCGCGCTCGCCCTCAAGCACATTTTCAAGTCCCCCACATCCTTAAAGTCTTCGAGAATCACAGTTGACAACGTGTCGAGCGACGTGGCGACGACTTTTAACGGCACTTTACTCTCAATAACCTTGCGCCAGTTCAACGGACGTCCCGTGAGACCACCCATGACGTGGTCGAGCAAATGATTCACATTCATAGCCGGTGACACCGAATAGTTTCCACTCCCATCGTCGCTCACATCTTCACTCGACTCTGCGAGTGTGCCAACGTCGGAAATTGTCGCACTCTCCGCCGATGACGCTCGGCGTTTCACGCGCGCCACGCCTCGACGAATAAAATTCAAGTGCGCATCCTTTATCACCGTCATCCGACGTCGCACGTGGCGCTTAATATCCAAGAACGCCCCGTCACACAAATCATCTTCGTATGTTTTAATTCCTTCTGGTTGCTGCGCCAAATAGTACGTCAAGTTCATCGCCCCAGCCGACGAGCCGTAGCACGCGTCGAACGCGTCGTAGTATCCCTCCTCGAGCAAACACCCAATCGCTCCGGCGCTAATAACCCCTCGCATGCCCCCACCTTCGACGACAAGGCCAATCTTTAACCCATCGTCGCGTTTACCTGGCTTTGATCCACTCGCGCGACGTCGTTTCAGCGCCTCGACGACGTCCACGTCCGCCACCGTTCGAGCGCCGACGGTTTCGTCGTGCGTCCGCGCGAGCGGCCACGGGTGCACTGCGCGCACGCCATTCGCACGAATGCCGCCGTTTCTACTCGAGCCGCCACCACCGCGGCGAACCGCACACGCGAGCGGTTTAAAATTCAACCCATCCTTGGCGCTCTTACCGCTCTTACCGTTGACGCCGCGCTTTGACGTCTGCAACGGTTTCGCGGCTCTCAACGTCTCTAGCGCCGCTGACGACGTCATCACCGACGTCGCATCGCCAGCACCGCGCGCGTTCGATGACAACGCATTCGATACAATGGCGTTCGCGCGCGAACGCCGCGCTGGCGCGCGATTCGCATCGCACACGACTGTCCCGGGACGCCGCGCGCTCAACCGACTTTCTGCGTCGCGGTTCAAACGCGCTCCGCGCGCGCGGAGCGTCGACGCATCGCCCATCGCCGCGGTCGCGCGCGACGACGACGCCATGTGCATGAGTCTGCCAGGTGCGCGCCGAGCGACGACGAGATGGGCGCCGAGCCGCGGCGGCGTGTGTCGTCGTAGAGTCAACCGACGGTGGACCTGTGCTGACTGAGAGAGACCAAAGCGGAGGTGCGGCGCGGTGAGATGGAATGCACCGCGCCGCGATCAGTGTTTACTCATTTATGTGTATAATAAAAGAAATGTATAGTTCTATTGTTTTGCATACGTCGGAGCGAGCGAGAGCGGGAGGTGCTTGGACGACGGTCGCGAAGCCACGACGAGCGCGCGCGAGAGCGAGCCCGTGGACGCCGCGCGCCGTCAGCCATTGGAAATGAATCATATGGATGCTGGGCGCGCGATATGCTTACGCGACAACCACCTTTTGGCTCTTCTTCGCCTTGCTGGCACCACCGTCGGACTTGCCGACAATCTTCGTGCCAGTCACCTTGCACAAGCTGCCCTTCTTCCCCGGAACGTTACCCTTGACGATGATGCAGTCATCCTCGACGCGCATCACGGTTAACCCCTTAACCGTGGTCATGTCGTTACCCATGTGCCCGTGCATGCGCTTACCGGGGTAAATTCTACCTGGTGTCGTACCAGCACCAATCGAACCGTGCTGACGGTGAGATTTGGAACCGTGCGTCATCAAACCGCGAGAAAATCCATAGCGCTTGACGGCGCCTTGGAAACCCTTGCCAATCGTCGCGCCGCGGACGTCCACCTTATCGCCAGCCTTGAACATTTCCGTCGGCACGAGACGCGCACCAACTTCATGCTCAGGAGCAGAACCTAAACGGAACTCCTCGAGATGACGCATCGGCGGCGTACCAGCCTTTTTGCAGTGCCCGGCTTCCGGCTTGGTGAGTTTATCCTCGCGCACGACGTCGTAGCCGACTTGCACGGCGTTGTACCCATCCGTCGCCTCCGTCTTCACCTACGCGATGCAAAAACACGCGAAAACACACAACGTCAGTCATCACACTCACGCATTTCACCACTCACATCATCAATCGCACGCGCGATAGCCGAACGCCTCCGCGCGTAAACCCCAAACCGACGCGCGGCTTCAGGTCTTTAGGGTTATCACACCCTCACCCACGCCATCGACGTTGGCCTCGCCCACGCGCGCGCGCCTCGCCCATCGACGCCGCACGCGGTGCGCGTGCGTCAAAAATAATTGTATCCACACGTATGCGCCGCAAACGTCACCCGTGAGGCGTCGCGCGCGTCACAGCGCACACACAATCACATCAAAAATCGCCATCCGAATCGCATCGCATCGCACGCACCATGGTCACAAAGTTCCCTTCGCGAATACCGATCACCGTCACCGGCACGCACAACCCATCGTCGGTGAACATCTGTGTCATGCCCGCCTTACTTCCAAAGCACCCCACGCCGCTGTCTAAGCGCGCGTGCGTGCGCACGGGCGTGGTGCGCGCGTGCGCCGGCGCGCGGCGCGCAGCCGTGGTCTTGGGCATCGTCGGCGCGAACGCCGATGCGGTCAAGCTCGTCGTCGTGCAGGCGAACATGGTGACTCTGAGACGGAAGATAAAGTGGTCCGTTCGTTCGTGCGGCGCCGACGATGGACGTGCGGTCGCGCGACGTCGAATGCCGCTACGGGCGATCGACGTCGATGCGGCGGCAGGCCCCTTTTTTTCTAAACCCTAACGTTTTATCGCTACTAAACCCTAGAAGTCATAAGTACTCTATATAGATATACATATAGATTGACTATGTATATGTATAATCCCTTTGGACTCGAGTGAATGATTTTCCATCCATTTGGACGCACGTATATCGTATTGCATGTATACACAGCGCCATGTATTTCCCCAATGTGTTCCGCGCCACCGCCAGCGTCACGCGCGCGTCACTCGACACTGTTCCGCGCGCGCATTCGCCGTCGCCATCGCCGCATCGCCGCACGCCGCGCCGCGCGCGCGTCACTCGACGCGTTTTTCATCGATCGCGCGCGCGAGGCACGCGCGCAGGCGGCCTCAGCGCGCGCAGGCGGGCGTGGATGTGCGATTGATTAGTGTCGGTTATTGTCCCAGCCTGGATTTGGATTTGTTTCGTTTCGTTCGCTGCGCACGCGATGGCGGTCGCGAACAAAGACGCGCGGGCGCGCACGGGACGTGATATGGAGTGTTCTATGCCGACGCACGCGGCGGATGTGACGTCGACGTCGATGGTGACGGGCAGGAGGGGTGATGTGTTTGCGATGCTGCCGCTGGCGAGCGCGAGCGCGAACGCGGCGTCGGATGCGAAAAATCTATCAATGGCGCTCGATCGACTGAAACTCGCGCGCGTGCGAGGGGTGATGATTGATGTATGGTGGGGCGTGGTTGAACGCGCGGCGCCGAGGTCGTACGCGTGGGATGGGTACGTGGAATTGATTGGAATGTGTCGCGCGCGCGGGCTCGAGGCGCACTGCGTGCTGAGCTTTCACGCGTGCGGTTCGAGCGTGGGCGATGGGGGGTGTGCGATCCCGCTTCCGCCCTGGGCCGCGGCGGCGAATGGTGATGATTACTTCACCGACGCCAGAGGGGGGCAAAGTCGAGAATACTTGTCGCTATGGAGCGATGAGACGCGCGCGCGATGTCGAGGCGACAGGAGCCCGAGCGAGTGCTACGGGGAATTCGCCGAACGGTTTGCCGAACGTTTCGCGGACGATATTCGCGACGGTGTCATCACGCAAGTCATTGTTGGTTTAGGTCCGTGTGGAGAGCTGAGGTACCCGTCGTATTGCGCGAGACGGCGATGGGGGTTTCCGGGGGCGGGGGCGTTGCAATGCTACGACGAGCGCGCGCGCGCGGCGTGGGCGATGGATGCCGCATCGCGTGGGGGTGTTCCGGAGTGGGGGCGCGCCCCGCCCAATGATGGAGCGCGATATAATGCAGACCCCGATGGGCGCGCGTTGGATGTCGTGGTGCTAGATTGCGGCGGCAGCGGCGGCGGCGAGCGACGCGGAGCGTCAGAATCAGAATCAGACGATGACGGCGGCGAGCAAAGTCCCGAGCGCAAACAGCGTCGGCTCGCGATGTCGCGTTCGGCCTCGAGCGCGTCCAATAGTCTCGCTGACTTACGCGTGTCCTCGGCGCTATCGATATCATCGCTTCTAGAGAATTCACGACGACACGATGACAACGAAGACGAAGACGAAGACGCATTTTTTCGAGAGGCATACGCGACGGCGCGCGGGAAACATTTCTTATCGTGGTACGCCCGCGAGCTCACCGCGCACGCCGACCGCGTGCTCGAACGCGTCTGTGATGCATTCCATCGCGCCGGCGTTGATCCTGAGATTGGCATCAAATGCCCAGGCGTACATTGGTGGGTCAAACATCCCAGCCGCGCCGCCGAATGCGCCGCCGGGTACTACGGCGCCGACGGCGAGAGCGCGTACGCCGAAATCGTTCGCACGTGCGCGAAATTCAACGCATCGCTCACATTCACGTGCGTCGAGATGCGAGATATTGAACATGACGCGGCGCACATGTGCTCGCCCGAAACGCTTCTCGCGCAAGTCTTACGCGACTGCGCGACGCACGGCGTGCGAGTGCACGGCGAAAACGCGCTGTTTCGTTTAGACGACGACGCGTACTCGCAAATTTTACGCGCATACGGCAAAATAAATACTGGCGACGACGACAACGGTGCGAACACCAATATGGGTGCGTTGTCGTCGTTTACGTTTTTGCGTTCATGCGACGCGTTGTTCGAAGAGGAGAATTTCGCGAGATTTACGGATTTCATCCGACGCATGTCGGCGTGAGCGAATCGCGCGTGTGTACTTCATAATCGTGTACTTTATTCGTGTATGCTAATAAGTCAATATATATACTGTGTGTATGCTATGTCTACTAGGCGTCACCATCCCCGCCGCCGTCGTCGTCGTCGTCGTCAATCATCTCGACGCGCTTGTACATTAAAATTTTCTTCTTTGTCCCCGCCGTGAACGCTCGAGCAAACATTTGACCAACTTTCCCAACCGTATCCTCCACCTCACGCGCATTCACCCGCACGTACCCGTACCGTTCATACAACCTCAACGCACGAACATTATCCTCATCGACGTGCAGCGCAATAACCGCAGGTTTCGGTCGCATTTTCCCGCAATACTCGTCGCACGCGCGCAGCAACGCTCGACCGACGCCTCGCCCGCGTCGCTCCGGCTCCACCGCCATGCCGCTCAAATACGCAAAATACGACTGCTCCGTCAACCCTAACGCCAAAGGCACATTCGCCACAATCTTTTCCTTGCTCGCCTTGGCGCCGAACGCGGGAAGCGACGTGACATCGACGCATCCAAAGACGTCGGCGTTCGCGTCGCTCGGAGCCACATCCGCGTCAAGCGCCGTCGCTCGTAACAGCACGAACGCCGCGCCCGACCAGCGGATTTTCGCCACCAGCCCATCGAGCACGGTATTTGTCGTGCTCGGCGCGTCGAACGCGCGCGCGGTCGTGCTCGCCACGACGCGGAGCTGCGTGAGCAACGCGTCGCCATCGCCGGTGACTTGCGTCACCACGCACGACGCTTTATCGTCCTCCACCGTCGCGCGCGCGACGCGAACGGCGCGCGGGCGACGCGCGATGCGCGGTGACGATGATGACGGGGCGTGGCGTCGCGGTGGCGCGCGCGCGCGCGCCGTCGACGCGCGCATGTGGGGCGTCGATGAGTGACGCATGAATGTGCGCTGTGCGGCACAGTTCGCCTCGCTATGCGCGCGCGCGCGGCGCCGAGCGCGCGAGTGGTGGATGGTGACGGCGCAGCGAGTGGTGTGCGACGCCATGGGCGCGCTGGGCGGCGTCGCGCGGCGGTTCGTGCGGCGCTCGAGGCTGTTGAAGGTGATGATTTCGTGAATTGGTTGAGCTGCGCGTGTAAAGACGACGGAATTGCGTCGCGCGTGCGCGTAAACGGCGCGTGTGCGGTGACGAAGGCGCGAGGGATTGAAGCCGTGCGTTCGCTTGCGCCTGGTGAGGTGATATTTTCGATTCCGTACTCGCTGGTGATGGAAACGAGGTTGGCGTTGGATGCGAGCGAGGCTGACGGTCGAGGCGAAGCGTGGTCGAGCGCGATGGCGATGGATATTCTCGAGCTCAAGCGTGATTTTGACGGTGCTGGGGCGAGTCGACGACGATGGTTGGAAGAACTTCCGTGTCCGGCGCCGAGCACGCCAGCGATGGACTTTAATGAGGAGGAATTGGCGATGATTGAAGACGAGCGCGTGCGAGCCGAAGCGATTCGCGTTCGCACGGCGCACGAACGGGATGTCGTCACATACGCCGATAGGTTGGCGCACATCGGCGCGAGTGCGGATGATTTTAGGGAAGCTCGCAACGTCGTGCACTCGCGAGTATTTGCGCGAAGAGATGGGGATTGCGTGTCAAAATTGCTCGTACCCGGAGTCGACATGGTGAATCATTCGGCGACGCTCGCGAACGCCGTCGTGCGCGTGGTGACGAGTCCCGAGAACTGCCAAGGTCGTGCGGCGACGGAAGAAATCGCCGATGTGTCGTCGAGCTCATCTGCCGCGTGCGATGTCGTTACAGAGGACAAGTATTTCCAGCTCGTCGTCGATCCAGACGGAGAAACGATTGACTGCGGCGACGAAGTGCTCATTTCATACGGCGCCTTCCCGAACGATCCTTTCTTTATGTACTTTGGTTTCGTGCCCGATGACAATCCGAACGATACGGTGATACTATTCGACGACGTCGACGAGCTGTTCGACTTCATCGAACGTGACGAGACATTGGCGGCGAAGGCACTTTGCATGGACGACGACGCGAAATCTCGAGCTCGAGCGGTGAGCCCATCCGCACTGTCGTGCACAATCGACGCTGTGGATGGCGCATTAATCCAAATCTGTGACGGCATTATTCAAATACCATGGCTCGACGTCGTGCGCGCGCGTTGCCGGAATATATTAACCGGCGGTCGATTTTCCACAAAAATCGCCGAAGACGTCGCGCTCGCGCGCTCAAACACACTCTCCCCGAACGCCGCGCTCGCGCTGGCGTTCCGATTGCACAAAAAAGCCATCTTAATCGCCCCGCTTGGGCAATCTCTGGCGCAATACGAACCAACCGCGTAGCGTTTTCATAGCGATAGCTTTTTCATAGCGTTTTCATACAGCACTACAGCCTCGATTCTGTTACGTGCTCTCACACTCCGACGCACGTTGGATCGCCGCCGCGCACTCCGTGACACGCGCACGGCGCGCACGATTTGTACCGCGCTCGAGCGACTCGGAGCGCCTTAGGTGCGCTTCAGTGCACGCACGCGGCGTGAGCTCGACAATTTGATTTTGGTCATCCATTTCTTGGGTGTTGAATACAGTTTGGCGTTCACACGCGCGCGCGCTCGATAAGAACCCACACAGACACCCATATCGCGTCAACGTTATCGTACACCATGGTCAGCGCGAAGGATCTCTCAAAGGCGTACTCGCTGAGCGCGTTCGCGAGCCGCGAGCAGACTGAGAAACCGAGCGACACAGCCGACGCCGAGCGCGCCGTCGATACCGCGAGCGATTCGGGCAGCGCGGGTCAAAGATCGATGTACAGCCTGTCGCAGCGTTCGAGTGATCGCGACGAGTTCGCGCGTCCGGCGAGTGTGATGGATGCGTCACCGGCGAGCGTCGCCCCGCCCGCGCCGAGGCGTAAGTGGCGAGGCGAAGAGCTCGATGGCTATTTAATCGTCGGCGAGTACGAAGACGCGCAAGGTAACGTGTGGTTGAAGCGGCGTGATAAAGATATTGGACGCGAGCACTTTTTTAATCCCGCGAGCAAGGTGAGAGAGGATGAAAAATCGCGAGAATGGCGAGTCATAGACGTGGATTCGGATGAATCCGGCGGTAGCGAAAGCGAACGGGAGGACGAAGACGACGGTACGGATTTCACGAGTTTAATCACCGGGGAACGATGGAAAAAGTATCATGAAAAATCACGCGATGCGTACTTTTACGTAAACTCGAAGACGAATCAGACAACGTGGGAACATCCAGATGGGGATTTTGGCGACGCGCTCGTGTCGGTTGGATTCACCGCGCTCGGCGGCGTCCCAACTAAAGCCGACGTTGACAATGCCGAGCGCGATGCGCAGGAAGACGCACAAATGAGCAAAAAGACAGCGGTTATTTCGCACGACGAGAGAATCGATACAAAGTTTACAAAATTGTGCGTGGTGAATGAGCGTTGGTTAGAAAAGTATCCACCCGTCGTCGCCGTACCATCACGGCCACACGATTTCAAAGGCGTGTATGGCGAGGAGGCTGCGTTTTGGGACCCCGAAGCGGACTCGCATTCCGTCGATAACAATGAAGGATCAGAGCGTGGGGATAACGTATTCGATGACGCGTACGAGGCGGAAGACTCGCTCGCGCGGTTTACGTCGGCGGTGGATTTGGCGACGCCAGAGGAATTGCGGCCGCTCGGCGTCGCGCGCGCGTACGTGGATTCGTTGCTGAACGCGATGTTTGATCTCATCGATGACGACGAAAATTACGCGCACGCGAGAAAGATACTCGCGGCATCCTCAGCATCGACGGCTGCGTCAAAGGTATCGTCGGCGTCGGTCAAAGCGAAACAAATGCCGAGCACGAAAAGGTCATCACACGTCATCGTCGCGACGTTAAACGCGCACGAATCGTCAGAATTAAGCAAACGCGATGCGTTTGAAAAACGCCGCGCGGCGTACCGGAACACTATTGGCGATGAGCGCTTGAAATTTGACCGGGAGGATGACGACATTGACGAGACAATTTTTCGTCGACGCTTACACGCGCCGTACGATCTCGTCATCTCCACCGCGTTGCGCATCGAGAGTGTGGCACACGGAGACCATAGTGATGAAAATAGCAACGACGCCGCGAGCCATTCAGGCTCGCATGGGTATTCCGATTCCGAGGGCACTCGCAAAGAACTCGCGGCGTTGCGCGCGTCAAAGACTATGCAAAAGTCGGCGACGACGCGCCGGCGAGAAGCCGAAGACGCTCGCATCGAAGCCGAATCCCAAGCCGAATACGCCACCGCTCAGAAAAGTAAAGAAGAAGACGTCCGCGAACGCCGCGGCTTAATCGCATTCTTAGCGAGAAGTATGTCCAAAAAGGCACGCGCCGCTCGTGCCGCTGCAAAGCAAGCCAAGCGAGAGCAACGGCGAGACGCCAAAGCCTTGGCAAACGCTAACTACGCCGCCCCTTGGGAAAAGCACGAGCAGAGAAAGTCAGTACGCGCCCAAGCTCTTATATCAGACTCCGAAAGCGACAAGAGCGCAAGCGATTTTTTGTTTCAACGCCAAAAGTCTTAAACGTTGTAACCAAATGTAGCCCAGCGTCACTCCGCGCCTCGCCTCGTCGCCCATGTCGTCGTTCGCATGCGCGCGCGCGGCGTCAGTCGACGCACCGCACGCGTCCACGTCGTTCGCGCGCGCGCGCGCACCGCGCCATCGCCCTCGTGCGACGCCGCAGCGCCGCGAACGCGGCGTCCACTCGAAGGTTGTCCCAACGCATCCGCGCGTCGATGAGGACGGTTTCGTCGCCGACGCATCGTGCAATCGCCGCCGCGCGCTCGCAGCGGCGTCGTCACTGGCGTTCATCGCGTGGTCCGCGAACGGGCGCGCGGTGGCGACGTCGAATACGACGTTGAGCGACGCGTGGAGCGCGCTCGGGGGCGGCGACGCCGACCTCGTCTTCCCCGAGCTCTTCGAAGGCAATTGGATTGCGAGCGCTACGTGCACCGCCGTCGACGCCCCGCTCGGGGACGAGTTTATCCGCGACCGCGGCGCCTTCGAGCGCCAGCGCGCGGACATTGGCGCGGAGTTTAACTATCCAATTCGATTTTCTAGAAATTCCAGAGGCGACGTCGTGCAGGATCGAGCGTTCAACGTGCGCGCCGTCGCCGAAGCCTCGCGCGGCGGTGGACGTCGCGTGCTCGATGGAGAGATAGATTGGGACATTGACGACCCAAATGTGTTGAAATTGACCACTGGCGACGGGGCTAGGGTGTTTTATCGCGTACAAGCGCGTTCGATGGAGACGAATATCGACGCGAGAGCGCTGACGACGTCTGAACTCGCGCAAATCGTCGTCGATCGCGGCGGCGACGCCGGCGGTGTCGAGCCCAAAGTAAAATCCACGCGCGTGGTGACGAAATATAAATACCGCACCGCGGAAGAAGCCAAACGCGGGCCTCAAATCGTCGTGAGCCAAACAGTGTACGAGTATTTGACGTCGTTTGACGACGACCAAAAATTCATCCAAGCGCGCGGCAAACCCGTCGAAGTCTCCGTGTACAAGCTCGCGCTCGTGCCTTACGACTACGACACCATGAAATAATCGTCGTGTGCGCATTTATTCTCATTAGCCACGTGTGATTGCGTTTAGGAGCGCCTTACCAATCCTCACGCGTCCCACCATCCGTGACGTCATGTTTTTACCACAATCACCGCCCCTGTCACGCGCCATTGGACGTGGTTAAACCCTGGAGATCTATTGTGCGCGCTTCAAGGAATGTCATTCATATGCAGCAAAAGCGTTTTGCGGAAGAATACACGCAATGATCGCGTTTGTGAGGATCCAACGATGTTACTGTCCGCGACAACTAAACCCTAGGGCAACTTGTCCCACGCCCCGCAGTTCGCGTCGCTCGCACGCGCGCCCCATCGCGGATTTCACCGCGCACGCACGCGCGGACGATCGAGCGCAATACGCACATGACACTCGGCGGGTTGTCTCTCGCCGCGCGCGCGTGTGCGCTGCGTCCATTGCGCGCTTTGGTGCTGAGACGCGCATCGTCATCGACATCGTCACCGGTCGCAGTCGTCGCGCGTAAGGCGCCCGTGATGTGCGGTGACGTCGGTCTCGGCGCGCCGCGACGCGCCGCGCGCACGCCGCATGGTTTGGTGCGTTCGTCGTCGCCGTTCGCGCGGTCGATGACGAGGTTGACGAAGTCGCGGGCGAGCGCGAGCGAGACGGCTCCAGCCGCCGCGCGAGACTCGTCGTCGAGCGCGCGCCGTAACCCGTCCGCACCGACGTTCCAAGACGCCATTTTGCGCTTGCAGCAGTACTGGTCCAGCCGTGGGTGCGCGATCGTGTTGCCGCATAACACCGAGGTTGGGGCTGGGACGATGAACCCGGCGACGTTTTTACGCGCGTTGGGTCCCGAGCCGTGGAACGTGTGCTACCCGGAGCCGAGCGTGCGTCCGGATGATTCTCGGTACGGCACCAACCCGAATCGCGTGCAGAAACACACGCAGTTTCAGGTGATATTGAAACCGGCGCCGGCGAATCCGCAAGAGATGTATTTGGGATCGCTCGAGGCGTTGGGCATCGATACGTCGGCGCACGACGTGCGCTTCGTAGAGGATAATTGGGAGTCTCCGGTGCTCGGGGCGTGGGGTCTCGGGTGGGAAGTGTGGATGGATGGTATGGAAGTGACGCAGTTTACGTACTTTCAGCAGTGCGGGTCGTTGAAGGTGGCACCAACGGCGGTGGAGATTACGTATGGGTTGGAGCGGATTTTAATGGCGTTGCAAGGCGTGGATCACTTCAAGGATATTGCGTATAACGACACGATGTCGTACGGTGAAATGCGCATGCAAGAAGAGTATGAAATGTCGGTATTTAACTTGGATGAGGCGAGCGTGGAGACGCACCGCACGCGATTTGAATTAGCGGATAAAGAAGCGTTGCGTATGCTCGAAGCTCGGTTGCCCATTCCGGCGTTTGACAACTTGCTCAAGGCGTCTCACGCGTTCAACGTGCTCGATGCGCGCGGCGCTGTTGGCGTAACCGAACGTCAAAAGTTATTTGCTTCGATGCGCAACTTGGCGCGCGAAACCGCCAAGCTTTGGGTAAACAGACGCGAGGAGCTCGGATACCCACTCGGCGTTTCTGACGCCGTCGCTGGCGTGTCCCTCGTGCACAGTACCGGAGCTTTACCGACCACCGCCGCCGATTGCGTGATTGAAATAGGCACAGAAGAGTTGCCTCCGCAAGACGTGACGACCACGGCGAAACAGTTCGGCGACGCCATCCAAGATTTGCTCAAGGCGGAAGGCTTGACGAATGCCGGGGTTTCCATCGGCGCCACGCCTCGACGATTCGTCGTCTCTATCAAAGACTTGAGCCCTGGGCAAGAAAGTGTCAACGAGCGTGTGCGTGGACCGCCTTTGAGCCGCGCGTTCGAGGATGACGGTGTGACCCCATCGAAGGCTGCACTTGGTTTTTGCAAGAAGAATGGCGTCGACGCGAGCGCGTTGGAAAAGGATGACGAATACGTCTGGGCTGTCATTCGCAAGGAGGGCCGCTCCGCTGTAGGCGTCCTCGAAGATGCGTTGCCGAAAATTATCGCGTCCATTTCGTTCCCTCGCGCCATGCGTTGGGCCACGGGATCGGACAACGCTTTTAGCCGTCCGTTGCGATGGTTGTTTGGCGTGCACGGCGAGCGACATTTGACATTTCAAGCGTTGGACGTGCACAGCGGCACGTCGACGCGACTCTTGCGCACGAGAGGTGACGTTTCTGACACGTACAACGCCGCCAACGCTAAGGAGTACCATGATTTATTAGCCAAGGAATCCATCGTGATCAGTTTTGAAGAACGCATGACGAGCATCTGGAACGACGCTCAAAACGCGGCGAAATCTGTCGGCGGCGTCGTTCCAGAAACCGCGCGCGACGGCTTGCTCGATGAAGTCGCAAACTTGGTCGAAGCGCCGAACGTCGTCATGGGCACGTATGACGACGCATTCTTAGCCTTGCCGAAAGAGGTGTTGGTGATGGTGATGCGCAAGCACCAACGATACTTTCCGGTAGAGAATGAACGCGGAGAATTAAAACCGTACTTTGTGACGTTTGCCAACGGCGCGTGCGACGTCGACGTCGTCAAGCACGGTAACGAAGCTGTATTGCAAGCGCGCTATGAAGATGCTAAATTCTTCTACGATGACGATTTAAAGAAGACGCTGGCGGAATTCAAGCCCAAGCTTAGCGGGATTACGTTTCAGCAAGAACTCGGCAACATGTTGGAAAAGACGACGCGCGTCGAAGGTTTAGTCGCCGACGTCGCTGCTGCACTCGGGTACGGCGCTGACGTCGTCAAGCCCGCGCAACACGCCGCGGGGTTAGCGCGCGCGGATTTAGCCACGAGCATGGTCATGGAACTCACCGCGTTGGCGGGCACCATGGGACGACACTACGCCGAAAAAGAAGGCTTGCCGCGGGACGTGAGCGAGGCCATCTTTGAAGCGTGTCTCCCGCGAAGCGCCGGAGATTCCTTACCGTCCACGCCCGCCGGCATCACTGTTGCCGTGGCTGATCGCTTAG
The DNA here is from genome assembly GCA_012295225.1 of Ostreococcus mediterraneus. Classification (NCBI taxonomy): domain Eukaryota; kingdom Viridiplantae; phylum Chlorophyta; class Mamiellophyceae; order Mamiellales; family Bathycoccaceae; genus Ostreococcus; species Ostreococcus mediterraneus. Next base: position 285,767 of record WMKK01000019.1, read on the forward strand.
ATACGCTCATTGGTTTATTCGCCGTCGTGGGTGGCCCCAAGGCGTCGGCAGATCCATTTGGCTTGCGCCGAGCGGCGTACGGTTTGGTGCAAACGCTCGTCGCGTCTGGATCCGCGTGCGACGTGCGCTCGCTCATCGAGCTCGCAGCGGCAAAACAACCAGTGACTGTGCCCGCAGAGCGCATCGACGAGTGCGTGACATTCATCACCCGTCGTCTCGAACAATTATTTATCGACGCCGGAAACGACGTGGAATGCGTGCGCGCTGTTTTGAAGGAACGCGGCGGCTCGCCGGCATTGGCGTCCACCTCGGTAGCCGAACTCGTCGGAATCGACGCCAGTGCGTTGGAAACATGCATGCGCGTGTTGAGTCGCCCGACGCGTTTAGTTCGAGGCAAGTTGGCGGCAGATGCAAACGTCGCGATTAATCCCGCGAGCTTTGATTGCGACGAAGAACGGGCATTGTTCGCGGCGTACGAAGCGGCAAAGTCCAAGATTTCATCCGAGTGCTCGGTGACGGATATGATTCACGCCGTGTGCGAAATGGATGCCGCCGCGACGGCGTTTTTCGACAACGTCCTCGTCATGGCGGAGGATGCCGAGGTGAAGCGGAACCGCATGGCGTTGTGCGCGGCGATTTCTGAATTGCCCAGAGGCGTGGTTGATTTCAACGAGCTTCCGAGCTTCTAGTGACGACGACGACGAAGAGCAGCTTATTACCGGTAATAGTTAAAAAAAACATCTTCATCGTGCTTCCACGTTTACCCAGCGCCAACGTCCCGGCGTCGTTAAAAAAAGTATACATTCATTTATTCTCGTTTTACAAACAGTACAGTAAAGTAAGTACAACAGATAAGAATCTTACGTTGTGATGGTACACTCGACGACGATTACAAGACGCGTAATCGGTCCTTTGCGTCGCTGCGCAAGGCGTGAATTTCGAGATTCAAGTCCTCAAACACCGACATGTCTTCGGTTTCGTCCCAGCTCTTGTTTGGCGATAAGATGCGCGTGCGTGAGACTTCAACGACGTCACCCATGCGCAAGTGCGTCGCGGCGAACGCCTCTGGGCTAACTGACTTCTTGTTCACGCGAACGCTAGAGACGCGGTAAAACTCAGTGGAACGAACGCCACCCGGCACGCGCGAATCTTCGAGCTGTAAATCTCCCAGAGTAGAGTTCGACTTGAGTTCGCGCACAGCCACGGCACCGTCAACGACGGTGATGACGTACATGGGCGCGTCGACGTCTTCCACCTCGCACGATTGGCAAAAAACCGAATCCTCGTGGTGCGGGCAATCCTTGGAGTGTTCGGGGAACATGCACGGCTTTAACGAAGCGCCGCAATCGTGCAAGCTCTCGACGCGCGCAGGTCGAATCTTTTGGTGATCTTCGAGCTCGTTTTGCCAAGTGAGCATGAAACGCGCCCATTGCACTTGCTGATCCACCTTGGCGCTCGTGGCGCTGCGTTCGTGCTCCTTGTATCGCCAGTGCGCGGCGACGCCAAACTCGGCAGTGCGATGCATAGATGCAGTGCGGATTTGAACTTCGAGCGTGCTGTCGGAATCATCACGCACGACGGTGTGCAACGATTGATAACCGTTACGCTTGGGCGTGGTGATGTAATCCTTCATGCGACCATCCACCGGAGTCCAGAGACCGTGCACGTAGTCGAGCACGGCGCGGCAGGCGGCTTCGCTGGCTTTGTCATCCTCACCGTCAGCGATGATGACGCGAATCGCACGAACGTCCATGATGTCTTCCAATGCTTGGTTTTTCTCAACCATTTTCTTGTACACGGAATACAAAGACTTTTGACGACCGCACATGTCAATGACTTCGACGTGATGACCCGAGAGCGCTTCGTCGAGCTTGGTCAACGCGGCGACAATGGAGTCGCGCTGTGCGCGCGATTCCAGTCGTGAACTCAACTCAGCATGCGCTCGGGCGTTGGTCCACTTGAACGCCAAGTCCTCGAGCTCGTTCTTGATGGTGAAAATGCCCAAACGGTTAGCCAACGGGGCGTAAATGGCCAACGTCTCTTCGGCAAAGCTGGCTTGTTGCGCCGGCGGCGCCGTGTGCAAATTACGCATCTTGATCAACCGGGCGGCGAGCTTGACGATCACCACGCGTGCATCCGTCATGGCCAAGATCATGGCTCGAAGTTGCGCGCGCTCGTTGTGCTCCAAGTCACGCGCCGACGCGCGGTGAAGCTTGGACACGCGATGCAAGCGCGCGACGCCTTGCACCAATTCAACCAAGTCTTCAGGAAACTTGACGCGCAAATCGTCAACCGTGGCACTCGTCACGTCCAAAGCATCGTGCAACAAGCCGACAGCGACGGTTTTCGCATCCATGCCGAGCTTGGCGAGCGCAATGGCAATGTCCACGCACTGGTCAAAATGCGGCCCGAGACCCGGACCGGCGTGCGTCTTGGCGGCGAATTCAAACGCTTCGCGAACCGTCGGCTCGGCAAAGATTTCCGGCACCGCCGCCAACGCACGACGGTATGCATCGCCATCGAACGCGTCGTACCCAAACTCCCCAGCGAGCTCCGCGCGTAACATCCCAATCGGTGGCTTTTGCGCGCTCCCCGACTTGCCGTCGCGGTCGCTCAAGTCAAACCCAACAATCTTCACCGCGGATGACATCGGCGGCGTCCCACGCCCATGCAGTTGAGACATCGACGACGACGATTTCATAGACTTCCCAGGCGTCGAAGCCAACGAATCCCGACCTCGCAACGACCCATAAGAACTCCCGAGCGTCGCCGCGCTCGACCCCGTGGGCGATTCCCCAGCCAATGCCGCCGCCGCGCGCGACCCAAAACTCCCATTCCGCGCCATTGCGTTGTGACTCACGCGTTCACCAAACTCCCGCGGCGATGATGACGATTCCAGCGCGCACGATACCTTGGTGGCGCTGGGCGATCCCGACATGAACGCCACGCTCAACGCCATCTTTGCCTTGACGAGTTATAATTGGTCAAAATACCCCCTCCCAGTCGGCACCCTCCCAAAAGCGCTCTCTTCTTTGACCGTTGTCGTCGACCGAGATTGATTAATCAATCCCCCCGCCTCCTCGCGCCTCGCTCGTGTCGCGCGCCGAACGAGACAGCCGCGCGCGCGAAATACCCCGCCTTCGCGTATCCGCGCTCAATCCGCGCGTCCGTCGCTCGCGGCGCGACGCGAAACGCTCGCGAATCCACGCGCGCGCACCCGCCAGGGTGGTTCAAAATCCCAAGCGTCGGCACGCCCTGCGACGCGTCGTCGACCGCTGCACTGCGCGTTTGACGGTGGTAGACGATGAAATATATATGAACGTATATATATCTCGCGCCTCGTCCTCGGTTGGCTCGCGCGCTGTGTGTGTGTGTGTGTTTTCTGTGTGTGTTGTAATGGCGTCGTCGCGCCCGTGGACGCGTCGTTTCACCGCGAAAAAAGGCGGGAAAACCAGTGTACATAGTGTAGCGCCATAAGTACTATATATGACTTAGGTGCCGAGTCCCGTGTGGCGGTGCGAGGGGGCGTGTGTCGTAGTATTAGTGTGTTAAGTGCTATGAAGGGTGTGGTTTTAATACAATCACGCGGGCCACACATGTGGACGTTTCGTGTGACTCCGAAGACGTTTCACGCGCGCGCGGCGCGTTGTAAACGCTCGGCGATGGTGGGATCGCGCGCGCGCCATTCGGCGAGCATGTGTGCCATGGTTTCGCGCACGGATGCGCACTTGGCTTTGGCGTCGGCGCGGCGCGCGGCGGCGTCGGGGGCGCGCGGATGGGTCGCGACGGTCGCGGTCGCGTCTGCGTCGGACGCGGACGCGAGCGCGGCGGCGAGAGCGTCTTTTGCTAATCGTTCACCCTCGCGCGCGTCTCGAGCGTCGCGCGCTTCTTTGGCTAATCGCGCGTTTAAGCGCTCGAAATCGTCGGCGGCGACGGAGACGTAGCGTTGGACGCGTAACAGTTGACGCTCGAGCCGACGTCTCGAGGCGACGCCGAGCGCTACTTTTTCCTCCTCTTTCGCGCGTTTTGCGCGCTCACACACGGCGCGTATGGCGAACCTCCATCGTCGACGCGCGTCTGCGCTCGTGGCTGCGCCTAGGGCGGCGAGTAAGTCTTCTACGTCGGCGGAGAGCGCCGCGCAGCGCGCGTCGCACGCGCGCATTTCTTCGCGCGCAAACGCCTCGAGCGCTCGCGCGCGAGATTCTGCTGCATCTCGTTCGAGCGTGAGCGCTAACGCGAGTGCGTTCGTCTGTCGTCGCTCTGCGATGGACGTGTGTGCGTCATCGTCGTCGTCGTCGTCGTCGTCGTCGTCGTCGTCGTCGTCGCAGCCCACCACTAACGCCGTCGACATCACCTCAACCGGCACGCCTCGGCGCACCGAAGGCGACGTCGCACACACGGACGCATCAAACTCCGTCTTTGCGCTCATCATCGACGCCTCGAACGCGGAGACAGACGCGACGTCGTCGCTCATCGCGTCCGTCAGCGGTGCGCGAGCCACAGCCTCCAACATCGACTCGCACGAATTCAACGTCGTCGTCGTCGTCGCCGTTCCCGCAGTCTTACCGCGCCGCGACCGCGGCGTGTACACGACGGTGTACTCGCGCGGGACGTTTCCATCGCGCTCGACGAGCGGGGCGGTGCGCGCGAGACGCATAGCGCGACGTCGTGTGACGCACGCGGTGGAAGAGCAATCGACGGATTTTTCTTCCCCCTTGAGGGACTTGAGGGGGTATTTGACCAATTATGACTCAAGAGGTTAGTTTTGTATTTAAAAAACGCGCGAGTTTTACCCGGCGAGCGACGACGTGATGGAGTCCGACGCGCCGAACGCGGTGGTGAGATATGCCAATACGCTCGGGTCGCTCAGGAGCGATGCGAAGAGGCTCGGTTGGAGCGCAGAGGCTAATAATTGAGGATCGCCGAGGAGGGACGGGGAGACGAGCCGCGAGAGACGGTCGCGCGCGATACTGGCTCGTACGTCATCGTCGATGGAGGATGACGACGAGGAGGATGACGATGATGATAATAATATCGATGATGGTTCTCGCGTGAGTTCGGAGAACGATGCAGAGGTGACGATTGGGTCGGTAGTTGAACCGTCGTCGTATCGCCGCTCTGACATTTGATACGCCGCGAGCGCTTCGGCGGCGTACAAAATGTCTTCGCCAAAGACATCGCCAGACTCGCCAGACCTAGTTGAAGATGCAAACGTGGTGCGTGCCAAATTGAGGAAGTTCTCGTCGCTCGCGAACGCTAAAACTTCGTCAAAGAGCCAGGCTTGAAGTTCGGATTGGGCGAACTCTAACGCGTCTGATTCGTGATGGTTCACAAACGCTTGCGCGGCGATTTGCGTGTACGCTGTTAATCGTTCGGATGATAAGTCTTCTTGAATCAGTAGCGTGGCGAGGAGTTCAGCCATCTGCATCGCTTCGTTGAGTGATTCCATGCGTTCAATCGCGGCGGCCACGCTCGGGGGCGGCGGCGGCGGCGGCGGTGATGGCGGCGGAGGACGGCGAGCGACAAAGTCTCGCTCGACGCTCGACCACGACAACCACCAATTGTTTTGCGTGGATGGTGGAGAAGAGCGAGTTGAAATCGGCGGCGGCGGCGGAGGCGGAGGCGATGGAGACGACATGAATGGTGGTGGTGGATTGGGAGCCAACGCCACCGGCGGTGGCGGCTGAGTTTGTTGTGAAGAAGACCATCGAACTTCCCACGGCCAAGTAGAAGAGATTTGTGGGGAATCTCCAGCTGCGGCGCTCACGAGACTACTTCCAAACGCTGCGCTTGCGCGCACGGGCGTCAAAGGCGACCAGTGAATAGCAGCGCCGCCGCTCGAGCGCTCGAGCAACATTCTCGCGCACGCGCCGCTCGGCGCGTGCGCGAGCATGCCCACACACGCTATCGCATACATCGCCGTGCGATGGATGCGTGTGGACAGCGCCAACCCCGCATTGTATTTCGTTCTACCTGTCCGCGGTCGCACGCCCATCGCACGCGAATGAATGCCGACACTTTGATTTTTGTTGTTTGTCCCCACGAGAAATGCCATCCTCAAACATTTGATAATCGAACGCCAGTGTGTGTCACACGCCCAACATGACGCCAAAGCTTTTGGTTATATGCGTCGCTTTTGTATGCACGCTCGTGAGTAACGCCAGCGGGGCGTGCTCAGCCACGCCAACGACGCCGATGGAAAGCTTGAATGTGGCGACGCCGACGCGTCGGGGCCGCGACTTGAAGCAATTTCTCGCTCCAGTGAAATATTCAATGGTTGGCTTTAGCGATGCCCTGTATGAACTCGGCGAAGCGTTGGTAGATTTATCACTCATTCGCCCACAGTATCGATGGGTTGACGTGCTAAACGCTCGCGCTGCACGACAACGCGCTGCGGAGGATGATTACGAGAGCTCTGAGACAACTTCAATGGGACAAAGTTTGCACATACACGCAGTATCTGCGCATTACGCGAATACCCGGGTGGGAATCAACCCGTCTTTGGGTTTTCGGCTATTCATCACGGATGATGACGGCGCCAAGGTGTCGCCTTGGCACGACATCCCATTGAAAAATGATGATGGGACGATGAATTTCGTGTGCGAAATTCCAAAAGACACCACGGCAAAAATGGAAGTGGCGACGGATGAGAAGTTGACACCCATCAAGCAAGACACCAGTGATGATAATAAACTTCGTGATTATCCGTATAGCATTAACTGGAACTATGGTATGTTGCCGCAAACGTGGGAAGATCCGACTCGTGAGCATTTAACAATCAAGGCGACGGGCGATAACGATCCCGTAGATGTCGTTGAAATTGGCTCAGTTGCGCTTCCAATGGGATCGGTAACACCCGTGAAGGCGCTCGGCGTGTATGCCATGATTGACCAAGGCGAGTTGGACTGGAAGGTGATTGCGATTTCCACCAGCGACCCGAAGGCGAAGGACATCAACGACGTCGCCGACGTCGAGAAGCACTTCCCGGGTGAGCTCGAGAAGATCCGCGTGTGGTTTCGCGACTACAAGACTCCGGAGGGCAAACCGCAAAATGAATTCGGTTTGGATGGCAAGTGCATGGACAAGGCGTACACTTTGGGTGTAATTGAGGAAGCGCATGATGCGTACATCGCGTTGAAATCCGGGATCAGCGCCAATGAGTACGAGTTTTCCCTGGAATGAATTGTTGTAAAAATATTTTACTTGACATGTCTACTAGAAATCTATATCAAAGCTGCGCGCTCGACCCAAATAATGATAAATCATGAGCGAAGTTAATTAATCCTTTTGCACTTCGAGTTGGAACTTCGCCTTGACGCTCTTGTGCAAAGTAGCTTGGACTTCGTAAACACCTGTGGTGCTGATGTCCGGAACAGCGAAAATCTTCTTGTCCATCTCCTTGCCAGTTTGCGCCTTGATGGCTTCGACGACGTCGCTCGCTTGCACAGAGCCGAAAATCTTGCCATCCTCACCCACAGTCTTCTTCACAACAAACTTGCCAATCGTCGTCAACGCCGTCGCGATAGCCTTGGCGTCGGCAACCTCCTTCGCCTTGGCCGCCTCTTGCGCCTCCGCTTTCGCCTTGAATTCAGCCATCAATTCTTGGCTCACCTTAGTGGCCAAGCCTTGCGGCTCCAAGTACGAGCGGAAGAAACCGTTCGACACCGCGACCATGTCGCCTTGCGCGCCGAGTTCAGACGCTTCGAGCAAGACAACCTTCGTCTTCTTCGCCACCTTCTTGTTCGCCTCAACGACGAGCGCCGAGCGACCACCGACGCGCGGCGTAGACGCCACCGTCTTGGAGCTCTATATCAACGAAAAGCACGCACCACCACAGTCAGTCTTCACGAACGAATACCTCGCGTCTATACCAACGCCTCGCTGGGAAAACCCTACCACACCCAGCCGCGCCACCCATCACCCCCCCTCACGCCCGCGCGCGCGCGTCTCCCACCCCTACCCGCGCGCGCACACACACGCAAGAAATATTTCACACCATCCCCACGCGTCATCACCCGCGCCGCGCCCCCGCCGCGCGCGCCGCGCGCGCGAATGCACATCTCGAAACCCTCAACCTCGCGCCACGCCAAGCGTCGTGCGTCATCGTCCCAGCGGCGGCGCGCGCGCGCGACCGCCGCCGCGCCGCGCGCGTCGTCGAATCGCCGTGGACGAATCGCGTCGTACGTACCTTGGTCACGCGCGTGGCGCGCAAACCGGTGTATTGCGGGACTTGAACCGTAAACATCGTGTGTCGAGGAATGGCGCGACGACGGGCGACTGGGGTGGCGTCGAGGAGAAACCAGGCACCCACGCGTGGAACAGTGCACCCATTGTGTGTGTATTCAATGGGTATGTATGGGTATCTATTTATATATTGGAATCGAGGTTGGACGTGGATGTGGGGTGATAGGTTTAGATGTGTATTATGTACGGAGTATAGGCTCGATGGGGGAACATGGCACCCATACGGTGCGACGAGGCCGCGGCACGCGGCATACGTCGACGACGCGGTGTGGCGTGCGCGCGGCGCTGACGACGACGACGCGCGAGGTGCGCCAGTGGGTTTTGAGTATCGCATATACGTCGCATATACGTCGCAGTGCGTCGGTCGCGTGCGACTTGCGGTGCGGACGACGTCCGGCGAGGGAATCAATCGCTCTCGGAGATCACAAAGGCGCCATGTCGAACGGCGATGCCGGCAAAGTCGCGGACGAAAGGTGCGCGTTGTTGGATATGCTCCCAGAAGACTTGGTTCGTGAGATTTTACATCGCGCGATACCGGATACGATTGTGGCTCTCTTCCTTGACGAACATCAGACGTTGCGTAATTTGACATTGACGTGCAAAACGTTCAAGGACGCGCTCGAAAACCATAACGCATGGACGGATCTGACGCACTATTACTGCGCAACCGTTGGCGTTGACATGGCGGATGAACGATGTTATGAAGTTTTAATCGCCAAGATTCGCGAACATCACAAGATCACTCGAGATGTTCACATCGTTATGGGGCGCGTGATTTCGGAACGGTATTTTCCCGTGGTAAATTGCGACGTCGAAGAAGCATTTGAACGCATTCGGGCTACAGCCGCAAAGCGCATGGTGATTTTTGGTTTGATTTTTGGTCCAGATGATGAAGAAAATTTTGTAAATTACATGTTGTGTGAACATTGGGGCGACGCCATCATCATCGACAGTTTAAAGCTCAAGCGTGGCGAACCGGTAGCGCTGCATAAAAAGTATCATGTCGAATCGCAAAGGATGATTACCGCTCCGACGTCAGAAATGATGATGCGCTACTTTTGGTCTGAAATGACACAACCAAAACTGCGCGCCGGCCTTTTTCCAGAGGAGCAATTTGTATCAATGGTAGCACTTCTTCTTAGGGAATTAGGAAAATTCAGTGTCTTTCAACGCGTAGAGAACTACCGGTATATGTGCCAAGTGCCATTAATGTTGATGGTGGAGGATACCGTAGTAGGTAGACCTTTACACAAAATGTGTGCGATGTACGAGTTACGATGGTGTTTGCCGAAAGGGCATGCCGATAAAGTGCAAGTCCCGTTGACTTTAGAAAATGGTGATGATGTAGAACGTTTTAAGTGGTCGACTTAAAATCGTCAAGGACGCCGCCGAAAGATAATCCCGATTGAAATATGCAAACGCAAACGCGATGATATAACATTTCAACGCTAAGGGGTGTCTACAACGATTCGATTCGGGCGAGCGTGACGTACACCAAGTACGCTAATACGGCGACAATGACGTCTCGTAACGTGAGTGTGTCGTATATCGTCTCTGCGATTGATCTCCAAGACGTCGCGACGATGCGTTTCCGAGCGCGCGCGTGCCGTTCCCGATCGCGTAGCTTGATCGCCTCGGCTCGCGCGGCAGATAATTCTTTATGCACGAACGCACCGAGTGCGTTCGTCGTCGGACACTCGAACGCTACGGCGACAGGCAACACCACGGCGAATTCGTGTTGAATCGCCGAACGGAGCTCGGCTGCGCCGAGACTATCGATGCCGCAATCGGTGAGCGGCGCGTCGGGCTCCACCAACGTCCCGACAATCGTAGCGCACATACGCCGCACACCGCCCTGAATCTCATCCAGTGTCTTGGCTGGCGGTATGTGTCGTCGCGTCTTTGGAATTCCCGCCGCTCGAGCGCTTTCGACCACGGCTCTCGACGTCGCACTTCGCAGAGGTCTAAACATCGGCGCGTGCATCGTCGTCGAGCGCATCGCGTACGCCGACTCACGCGCCGTCACTTCAGCCAATCCATGCGATGCCGTCGACGCGTGTTCGGGCGTCGAATATCGCACACACGATGCACATACAAAGTGTGCCTCTGATGAACGCTCGAGCGCGGCGCGCAGTGTGAGCGCGCTCTCGATGCACATCGGATTGACGTTGTACTCGAAATGCTCGTGACGCTCGCTCGGCCGTACGCGCGCTCGAACGACGTCGCCCCGAGATGGCTCTGCGAGTCCCCACAATCCGCCGCGCAGCGGTGCGTCGCGCGCGCAGTTGTTTAAGAATCTATCGAACGCACACGTCATGTGTACGTCCTGACCGCCATTGGATTGAATGACGACGTCGCCGCCGGCGTTGCTCACGCAGACCTCAAATTCGGTGTTTGACTTTGTGAAGAGCACCAGCGGCGTAAAGACATGGACGTCCCGCAACGCGTGCTCGCTGATTCCCATGATGCGCATTGTTGCGCTCGCAAGCTCGAGCAAGGCGCCGACTGGGAAGACTCTGTAGTTGTCGAGCATGTGCCCGTGCACGCGAGTGTCCACGAGGGCGCAAAAGCGCGTCAACGCGCCGAAATCATCCAATCCGTTAAATGTGTGCAGATGTGGGAACAAGTGCGGGAGCGGGTAGAACCGTTCGCGGTGAAACAAAAGTTCTCCTCCTGTATGGCTCGTGCGCGCGTTTGTGAGCGAGACTCGCGCTACGGCGTTGGCGTTGGTGCCTTGGAATGCAAATCCCGACGCTTGCGCCAGAGACGCGGCTCGGCCAAAGCTTTGTCGCGGCGCGGATGTGCCGTTTGTCTTGGCTGCCGCCGCCAGGCTCTGGCAATGCGGATTGAGGAATTTCAAGTGCATGATTCTGTTCACCGTGGACTGTGGAAGCGATGCGATGGATGCGAGAATGGCGATGATGCCTGCGGCGGTTTCAGTATGACCGACGGCGCTCTTCGACGCCTCAAACGCTGGCGCCGGTTGCGTTGGATCGACGCGTTCCAGAACAGGCAACGCCGCCCCAAACTCAATGGGATCACCTAAAGGCGTGCCAGTGCCATGCATGTGAAGCTTGTCGATGGCAGCGCCCGTGACCGCGGCTAAAGTCAGCGCCTCGCGCATGACAACCTTTTGCGACGGGCCATTTGGGGCGGTGAGCGCGCTCGATCGTCCGTCTTGGTTCACCGCCGTTCCCGCGATGACGACGTCACATATTTTCCCCATGGCTGTCGCACCAACGGCTTCGAGGGCCAACACGCCTCTGGCTTCACCTCGAACGTATCCATCTGCATCCGCATCGAGCGTTTTGCATCGCCCGTCGTCGGCGAGCATCCCAGAGCTATGAAATACGCCGGTAATGTGCGCCGAAAGCAACGCCTGCACCCCACACGACACCGCGCTCGATGTCTCGCCACCGCGCAATGCAATGAATGATAAGTGCGTAGTGACCAGTGAACTCGAACACGCGGTGTCGACGCTCATGGATGGTCCGCGAAAGTTAAACGTATACGATATTCGGCCGGCGGCGACGTTGAGACTCGTCCCGGAGACGAGAAACGGATGCAACACTGGTACGTATGCTCGAAGCAACTCATCCGCGTAATCACATGACGCAATGCCTACGTACACGCCCGATGGTAAACTCGTGGCGGTGCTTTCGAGCGCATCGTTGCCGATGCCGTCGCTTTTGAACATCGCGCGGGCGACACCTTCGAGGAGCGAACGCTGCTGCACATCCATGTACAATGCCTCGAGCGAAGAAATGCTGAACGCCTTGGCGTCAAAGTACTCGTATCGCGCGAGAAACCCACCAAAACATGGGATGTGTAAATTGTATCCAGTCACGCGCGATAGCATATACTCTTGTATGCCTTGCTGGTATCGGTCCATATCCCATCGATGAAGAGGAACGCGTCGAATGCCATCCGCGTCTGGCGGTTGCGGCGCTCGTAATGAATACGCACGCGCAACGACACTCTTTTGCGCGGCAGCTGCAGCGACGGCGTGTGAAATTGTCCTTATGTCAGCTACACCAGATGTTCGAGCGCCGATTTCACTCGCCACGTAATCGCTCAAGGCGTCGACGGTGGGATAGTCAAACGCCGCCGTTGCGGGTAATTCAATACCGAATTCGTCTTCGACTTGAGACTTCATTTCTTGACCTGAAAGACTATCGATGCCGGCGTCAACGAGGGGTTCGGAAGTGCCTATCTCGCGCCCAATGACTCCGCTTGCGATGGCGAGCACGCGCTGGCGAACGTCATCGATGGACAACCCACTGCGAGCCGCGCCCGCACCGCCGACGACGCACTCGTCTTCATCGCCGCCGTCGCCGCCGCCGTCGTCCCCAATTTGACTCGCAACAAAGTCACTCAAAGCAGATACTGTTGGGTAATCAAACGCTGCCGTCGCGGGAAGTTCGATTGAAAACTCATCCTCAATATTTTTCTGCAACTCGGCGCCGCCGATGGAATCCAGGCCAGCGTCCATGAGCGGTTCATCTTTGGAGACGTCCCGGCCGACGATCCCACTCACAATCGCCGCAACTTTAGTACGAATATCACCAATCGAATGTTGCCGTCTCGAGCCTGTTCCCTTGGTACGACCAACCGCCACGCGCCGAGTCTTTGATGTCGCCGTAATCTTTGGCAACATCCCAGTGTATATTCGAGGCGCCGACGTCGACATCGCTCGCGCGAGTTTGACGAAATCAAATGGTGTCGCCACAACATTTGCAACGTCCACGCGCGACATCACGCGTTCGAGCGCACGCATGCCGCGTTCAGGGGTCACGATGCCGAATCCCATGGCATCCACGCGAGAGAGGACGCTCGCATCCGCCATGCCGGCGTTCAACCACGCGCCCCACGCCATGGAGCTTTGCGAGTTCCCGAGCCGCCTCGCCGCGAGCGCGTCGCCATCGAGAGTAGCATTTGCCGCGGTATAATTTGCCTGTCCAGCGCTTCCACTCAGCGCACTGATCGATGAGCAGAGAACGATTTTATGCGGTGCGCATTGCGCGAGTCGCGAACGCATTCTAGTCCACGAGTCCACCTTTGAGCCGACGACGGCGAACATTGAATGCGCGTTTTGTTTACGCATGAGCGCGTCGCGGAGCACGCCTGCGGCGTGAACGACGTCGTCGATGTCTCGCCAGGACACGGAGAGGATATCATTTGCGTGACTCGCGTCGCATTTGTGTGCGATGACGTGATTGAAACCGAAACCATCGAATTCGCGGCTTCGGCCGGCGCGGCTGAGCGCGTGGACGCGGGAGCGCCGACCGTCGACGTACCGAGCGTACTCCATGCCAATCGCACCGAGACCACCGGAAATAAGCGTCACGCGAGCGGGTACATCGATGTCGTTGCCATGCATCACGTGCGACTTGACGCGGGCGAACATCGAGGACGAAGACCGCCGGGCGCACATGTTCATGTCGTCTCGCGCCGATGTCGCGAGCGGTCGTAAACGTCGTTCGTACGTCGTCCCGCCAATCTCGAGCGTCTCATGCGCGTCTCCTGCGATGTGCGTCGAAATTACTCCCGGCGCCACGGGTGACGATCCAGCCGGAACATCGGCGCGACGACGCTTTGCTGAATTAGCGCTCGTTCGCGTCCCAGTCGCCTTGGAGTGCCGGAACTCTTGCGCAGCGGTACGATTCAATCCGTGTAAGCCGTCGCCGAGCACGTCGGGCGTCAGTGCTTGAGCGTTAAGCGCGTGGAGTAATGGCTTTGGCGCGACGTGTAACGTCGCTAACGCCGCGCTAAAGGCGCGCGAACACGAGGCTGACGCGACGCCGCGACGACGCCGCGTCGACAACGCCAAAGCCGGCGTTGTCGCGTCCTGATTATACGTCTCAACCAAGGTGGTGTTTACGGTGGTGTTTACGGCGAAACATTTCACGGTGTACGCCATCGAACGCTCGCCACTATTGGAAGCCATCTTTTGAGCGCCTCGTCGCATGGATTTCACGCGAAGTCCGACCACCGCCGCGCTGTTATGCAACAGGTAATGCGACGGCGAGGCCGACGCGTAGAGCATCCGCGCGTGCGTCGGGATCGCACGAGCGGCGTAGGCGTCGACGCCAACCGGAACTTTAACGTCTTCAGATGATGGTGAAGATGACGGCGACCCCGCGCTCATCACGGCACCGCATTGCAGAGCATTGTCTAAACACGCAGGATGTATCCAGTAATCAAGATAGGCGTGCGATTCCGGCGACGCAATCTTCGCGCACGCCATCATCGGCGGCTCGCGAGTACGACTAGGCAGCATTGTTGCATGATGGCAATGTCGATGCACCGACGCGCTAAAGTCGACATCGTAAAGGATTCGCCGAGTGGAGCATCGCATGTACGTCGTCGTCGCTCCGGCGGACCGAATCCGCGTCTCGCCACTTTCCGGGAACGCACTCGCCTCGAAATCGATGTTCATTTTCGCTCGCATATGAAGCGGCACGGCCACGGTAGAATGTACCACGGCAAAATCCTCGCGTGAGGCGGCGAAAATGCGCGCTACCGCGGAGGCGATCTCCTGAAATCCTGCCCCTGGGTACAACGCCGCGTCTAGCACTCGATGGTCCAATACGTGCGCGTGCAACCGGCCGTCGACACGCGCGAGCATCCGTAGCTCGTCGCGTTGGCCGCGGTGCGCGGCGACATCGTCAAGATTTCGAAAACAATGCACGTGCGGATGCAAAATCGGCAGGGGCCAAAATCGCTGACGTCTGAGCATCGGACGCGCGCGCGGGACGCGTTTCGAATGACAAATGACGCGCTGAATCGCGTTGGCATTAGTGCCTTGAAACGCGAACGAACTCACGCCTGCGTGGGATGCCACGCGAGCAGCGCGTTGACGAGGAGCCGATGCTTCTCGGCGCAACGCCGATGTGCGTGCGATTGTGGCAATGTGCGGATTCATTGCGCGAAGATGTAGAATTGTTTCCACGACGCCGCTCGCGAGCGTCGCGAGCGGCTGCGCGAGCGCGACCATGCCGCTCGCGGTTTCCGTATGTCCAATGTGCGACTTGTGCGCTTCGAGCGTGAGTGGGAAAACGCCGACGGCGTCGTCGCGGCTCCTTCCGCACGCGGCGAGCACGGCTATCGTGGCGCCGACTTCGATTGGATCCCCCAACGGCGTCCCGGTGCCGTGCATTTGAAGTTTGTCCACGTCGGTGCCACGAACGCGCGCGGCGCGCAAAGCTAATCGCAACGACACGCTTTGCGATGGTCCGTGCGGTGCAGTCAAACTCGAGCTCCGTCCATCTTGATTCATCGAGCTCCCGATTATGGCTACGCCGGCTCGCGTCGCGTGACTCTCGTCGGCGGAATCCGCAGCGTCGACGACAAACACGCCTCTCGCTTCGCCTCGCACGTACCCATCCGCCTCTGCATCGAGCGTCTTACATCGCCCACTTTGACTGAGCATTCCACTTGAGAAGAAAATCGCGCTCACGCCCGGGCCAAGGATTGAAATCACCCCAGCGATGACCGCCGAGGCGCAGTCGCGATGGCGCAAGCCCTCCATGGTAAAATGCGTGGCGACGATGGATGACGAACACGCCGTATCCATCGACGCGCACGGACCGCGTAAGCCGAATATATAGCTCACTCGCCCCGCGGCTACGCTGAGGGTGTTCCCAGTGGCGATGTACGGCGACGTTTGGTTGGGCCAGTATCGATCGAGGACTTCATTTTGGTACTGCATGGCTGAAATGGCGACGTAGACGCCTGTGGATGCGACAACGCCGTCGAGCGCCGCATCGAGTCCGTCTTCAACCAATGGTCCGCAACTAGCACCTAATCGACACGCCAAGACGCCTTCGAGAATCGAGCGCTGCTGCACGTCCATGAGGAGCGCTTCCGCACGAGCCAGGCTGAAGACGTCATCGTCAAAGACGTCGTAGGCGCTTACGAATGCCGCAAAGCTTGGTATGAGCAACGCGACGCTTTCGACGTACCATTGATTATCCCAGCGGTGCGACGGTACGCGTGACACGCCGTCTCCAGAGTGTACGGGGACGAGTAAATCAGCGCCGACGATGTCAGCGACGACGTTCATGTAATCCGCGTCCCCGGACGCCACCAAACCCGTAGTACCAAATGTGATTGTCGATGTCATCGGCGCAGGCGCGATGCGGCTAGCCACGTAAGCGCTCAGCGCAGAAATTGTCGGGAAATCATACGCCGCAGTGGCAGGGACATCCAGTCCAAACGCGGCGTCGAGCTCGGTTTTCAATTCATTCGCCGCTTGCGAATCCAGACCGGCGTCCATGAGCGGGGCGTCGTTTGGAACGCGATTACCTACGAGAGATTGCACGATTGATTCAACCGTGCGCGTTACGTCTTCGGCGGTGGTGGATGATATATTTGTCGCCCTGGCATCGGTGGCGCGACTCGTCGAAGACTCAATTCGTCGCCGCGTGTCTTCTTCGCTTGCCGCGATGACGTCGCCGAATACGTAAAACGCCGGAAGCGCCGACGCGTCGACGCGAGACCACTGAAACGGTGACACCACGAAGTCGCGGACTTGATACGCGCCATGAAACACTACTTTCAAAATCACGCTGATGCCTTCTTCGGGCGTGAGCGCGCCTGCACCGATGCGCTCGAGCCGACGCGCGATGGACGCGTCCCGAGCCGCCATGCCGATATCCGACCAACCACCGAATTGCGCACTCGCGAATGGTTTGCCCTCGCGACGATGGCGACGAGCGTTGGCATCCAACAAGGCGTTGGCGTACGCATAGTTCGTCTGCCCCGGATTTCCAGTCAACGCAGCGATGGACGAACATAACATTGTGCTCGCGAGTGGATGGCTCGCGGGCGCCGCGCCGTCATGGATGGACGCCAACGATTTCGAGGCGATGACGTCGCACACTGTGTAGACGCTTTGGTTGTGTACCAATGCGTCGCGAATGGAGCCCGCGGCGTGGACAATACGAATGGGCGCGCCGCGCGGGAAGACAGCATCGGATGCGCGTAGAGAGAGCCGGTCGTCACATTTGAAGGCGCGCACGTCGCCAGTTCTGTGAGCGAAATTCATCGCACGACCCGTTCGGGATGTGATTTCCACACGCACGCCGCGTCGTTCGCACACGTGGGTGACTTCGAGACCGACGGCGCCGAGACCGCCAGTGATGAGAATGGCCGAGTCGGCGTCAGAGTGAAAGCCAAAGCCGAACCCGGAGCGAAGCTTTGCTTTGACGATTGACGGCGCGTAATTTCTACGAATGTACGGCGCCTTCGGAGGCGATGCCAATCGGAGGCGGTGTTCGCGCATCACCAACGTGATTGCATCGCACTGATACGCCGCGCCCTTGACGAATGCGGGACGCACTGAATCATCGACGAATGCGAAATCTTCGACGCTGAGCCGAGCGCTCGCAAACGCCACCGATGGCGCCTCCTGAGAGATGGAGCGAATGATGGCACGTACAGCGTCTTCGCTCGCACTGCGCGACGTGGTTTGCAGCGATATCGATGAGACACGCGCGTTTGCGCTCTGCCAGACGGATATGAGCGCACATGCTGAGTCACGGCGCGTACGAGCGGCATCAAAATCATCCGCCGAAGCCAAAGCCATGGTGTACACTCCTTGACATCGTCCGACGCGATGCGTCGAACGCACAGCAAACTCGCCCACTTCGTACATGAAATCTCGTTTTGACGATTTAGGACGCTTATTTGCGCCAGTGCTACGAGACGCCATGATTTTCACTTCCACGTCGGCGACGTT
The DNA here is from genome assembly GCA_012295225.1 of Ostreococcus mediterraneus. Taxonomy (NCBI): domain Eukaryota; kingdom Viridiplantae; phylum Chlorophyta; class Mamiellophyceae; order Mamiellales; family Bathycoccaceae; genus Ostreococcus; species Ostreococcus mediterraneus. The sequence continues at coordinate 303,753 of WMKK01000019.1, forward strand.
GACGTCCTCGAGCGTATGATGAACGCCTCGAAGAGCTGCCACCATCAATGACGACGACGACGACAGCGAAGAGGATTTATACGCACGCACGCCGACAGGAACTTTTACCACGCCGTCATTTCGAGCATTATCGATCGCGGCGGCCAGTTGTAACGCACAATCCAGCGCAGCTGGGTGGACGTCGTAGCTTAAATGCTCGTCCCGACGCGAGATTCTCGCACACGCCGACGCACGTCGATCCGCCATCACGAGTCTTGGACATACCAACGTTGTATGCTGCCTCACAACGTACGTGCGCTGAATGCCGCAACGCATGTGCGTCGCAGAATTCGTGGTGGATTTCACGACGACAGCTCTAGCGCCAAAGACGACGACGTCGACGAGCGTGCGAGAATCCGTGGACATCACCATCGGTGCTGGAATCATAGAGTTGGAGATCACTGCGCCGCCGCTGTCATTGCTGTTACCGAGTATTTTCGGGATCGCCGCTGCGAGTTCTTGATACCCAGCGCCAGGGTAGATGGCGCTCCCATTGACGATGTGGTCCAACATGTGCGCGTCGTCGCGAGGATGCACAGCACCAACAAACGTCGTCTTCATCGTGACCACGGCGTCCTTTGTAAATGACTCAAGCGCGTGAACGTGTGGATAAACGTTTGGAAGCGGCCAGAATCGCGATTTACTCAATAATACTGACGTGCGCGTCGTCGAAGACGTCGCGGCGTTGACGACAGTCGCGGCTGCCGCGACGACGACGACGTGCGCATTGGTACCTTGGAACGCAAACGCAGAAATCCCGCACGACGCAGTCCGCGACTGTGTTTCGTGATGGCGCAAATACTGCGTGCTTTGTCTCGGAATGCTCACCATTGCCGATGTCCGCCGCCAAGTGGTGATTGAACTCACGTGATGGTTCACGCGTCGCAAATGCACGACGGCGTCCCGTCTCCTCCGCGCGAGCGCGCAAACCGTCTTCACCAAAGCTACGACCCCGGCCGCGGTTTCGCTGTGCCCACATTGCGATTTCGTAGCCTCTAAAACCACCCCATGTGCAGACATGTCGGAAGCGACGGCGACGATGGCGCCAACTTCAATGGGGTCGCCGAGCGCGGTTCCCGTGCCATGCGTGCTCACGCCATGCTCAAATCCATCGCGACTGGCGACGAACAACGCCATGCGCAGCGCCGCTTGTTGCGCGGGTCCATTTGGTGCGGTTAGCGCACTCGATCGACCATCCTGATTGACACTGTTCCCCACGATGGCAATGAGCATATCGTGACTACTCTCGCCGCGGCTCTGTAGACGACGATCCACCGCGCCGACGTCGATACGACGGCGATTGCGTCCATGACCCATCGCGACGCGCGCACCGACGACGCCGCACGCCTCACTCTGCGCAAATCCATCCGCATCGGCGTCAAACGTCTTACATCGACCATCCATGCTTAGTAAATTTGCCACGCGCCTATCCACTGCGCCATTTGCACTCACCATCAAATGCGTGCCGCACACCAACGCGTAAGACACTACATTGGCACGTAACGCGTCAAACGCGAATGACACAGCGACTAAACTTGATGAGCATGCGGTGTCTATCGCCAAAGATGGACCGGCGTAGTCAAACATGAAATTCACCCGCCCGGCGGCGACGGATGGTAACGAGCCGGTGCCCATGGTTTGGTGGAATTGTCCCCAGAACGGGTGCACAATATCTGATTTATAATTCGATTGCGTGACGCCGACGTACACGCCAACGTCACGAGCGGCATTATCGTTCCCGACGATGAGAGCGCCTTCGAGAACGCCGCGCATTTGCGGGCACATGATCAACGCCTCCACGGGTGGAATGCCAAACACTTCGGCGTCAAATAACGTCACAGAATGATCGACGAAACCGGCAAAGTACGGGATGAATGCGCGCACGGCATCGGTATCGATGACAAAGTCATGGTTCCATCGCGATCGAGGCGCTCGAGAGGCGCCGTCGACATCTGTAGAACTCGCGGCAATTGCCGAAGACGAACCGGCGCACGCGAGATTGGTGTTTGTGATTTCAGCCAGCGCGCCCGACGGCATATGTGACGACGATAACGATGAACTCGACATAGACGAGTGCGTCTGAGGTGCGCTACTGCTTGGCGCCAGCTGCGACGCGATGTATTCGCTCAGCGTACGAATGGTGGGAAAATCATACGCCAACGTCGCCGGAGTATGAAATCCAAATGCGCCGTCGAGTTCGCTCTTGAGCTCATTCGCCGCGAGTGAGTCTAGACCAGACGCAACGAGCGGGGCGTCGACATCAATGGACGATAGTGAAATTGACGATGTGTTGATCACCGCGCGCACCGCAGAGGCGACGCGCGCTCGAATATCATCGATGTCAGTCGCGACTTTGCCGATTCCATGTCGTCCCGCGAACGCCGAAGATGACGTCGAAGACGGCGCCTGCGAAACGCCAGCAAAGGTATTAAACAGCGTGGTCAAGTCTGCAGGGAAATACTTGCACACAACGCGAACATCGAACGGACATACAACCACCACGCTTGCGCCCGGCTCGCATGCGCGTAAAATGTCAAACACCACCCGAACGCCATCTTCGGGATCAATCGAGCCAAGCCCGAGGCGTTCTGCGCGATGTATCACTGATGATGCGCGCGATGTCATTCCCACACGCGACCACGCACCGAATTGTGCGCTCGTGACCACCAAGCCTTGCGCGCGCTTCTCGAGCGCGAGGGTATCGACGACGCCGTTCGCGGCAGCGTAATTCGCCTGCCCGGCCGAGCCCAACGTCGAGGCGATGCTTGAACACGCGAGCACGGCGCATGGACGCAATAACGTCGCACACGGATGCATAAGAGATAAAAATCCTGCAGATTTCATCGCGAACACCGTAGAGACGCTGGATGCGCGCTGGAATTGGAGCATGTTATCTCGAAGCGCGCCGCTCGCGTGCGCGACGTCGACATTCGGCGACGCGGCTGCGCAAGACACGTAAGACAGACAGTCCTTGACTTCGTCGACGCTCGCGACATCGCACGAGCATATCGATACCGAGGCGACACACAACTTGCTAGGATTGAGCTCGAACGAACGTCCGCGTCGACTGGCGAGGAGGACGACGGCGTCGTCGTTGGCGCGACGGGCGGTTTCGAGTCCGACGCCGCCGACGCCACCAAAAATGACCAAAACTCGGCCGCGAGGATCACGTCTACGTCCAGTCACAGTGCCGCGAACGAGTCTAGGCTCGCAAACTACTCGCGCGCACACGTCGAATTCATGCAGACTCGCATCGTCACGGATGGCGACGCCGACATCGCCGCGCGACGCGTTCGCGCTCACAGAATACGAACAGACTCTCCGCCGGAGCGGGCGGTGCTCAAGCGCGACGGTCCTCGCCATAGCTCGAAGACCTCCTCCTCGCGCGCCTTCAGTCATCGTTTCAAACGCAATGCAGGCTTGAAGCGAATCGTCACAAGTGCTGCATTGGACGGCGTTCAACGCGGCGGCGACGAGCGGCGGCGACGACGCCGAGCGGCGCTCCAGAAGACGCAGACGCGCGACGGATGATGACGACACCTTCGACCGCGATGACGAACGCAACGCACACAGCGCCACTCTTTGGTGCTCGTAAATCATATGCTTGCTTTTACTACCGCCGTGGTGTTGACGCTGAAAAAGACGAGATGATAGCATCGACGTTGTCGCGATGTGTGTCGCGCTCGCAAAGCCGACGGCGACGACGCTGTTCAACGCTTTCGCCGCGAGCGCGGCGGAATCACCCATACACGACGAATGACGCTGCTGATAGAACGTCTCAACTGATATGGGTACGCGCGCTTCCGTCATCGTCGTCGTCGAAATCATGAACGCACCGAGTTGCATCGCCGCGTCTACGAGCGCCACATGTCCCGCGTCGGCGTTTGGGCGCGAATCCCGCGCCCGCGCGGCGCACAATCGCGGTCGACGACTCGGTTCACATGCAGTCGCCGGCGCTGGCGTGCGCCTTGACCCACCCGACGCTGTGTTCGACGACACCACGTGACGCATCTGACGCACGTCGCAAGACATGCGCTTGACGCCATCAGACGTGCGCGCGCTGACGGCGCCAAGCCGCGCCGAGACGCCAACGTCAAATTCAGACACACCGGTTGCGCGTAGAAACAACACCGCGTGCACGCACATGTGTCGAACGCACGCATCAGTGCTAGATACTAGTAACGTTGATGCGGCGACACCGTGGGCGATGTCAGCGAACGCTGCGGCGCCGAATGCCGGCGCGCCCGCGAGGCGGTAATCCAAACGATGTCTTCGAGCGTCGACGCGCGTACGAAACGTCACGATGCCAGCAAAAGTCGTCTCAACGTATCGATGGATGAACGCATGCGAGGGTGGTGGCACAGAACACCAGTGCGCTGCGTCGAACAGAAAGCGTCGACGCGGCAGTGCGAATGCTGATACAACTGACGATGATGATGATGATTTCACGGCGCCGACGGCGTTTGTACCCGACATGCCAAACGCGCTCACGCCCGCGACGCGCGCGACGACGACGGATGCATCACCAGATGACGACGTCAGCGCACATCCCGCAGGTTGTCTAGGCATCGCCGCACGCGCGGGAACGTCACGAATATACTGATTCAACGCCACCAAATGTGAAATGTGAACATCCCGTCGCTCCGCGACGCTCGCGAGCGCCGCAAGCGCTCCGACAATCCCCGCCGCACCTTCGCCGTGTCCGAGCGTCGACTTCACCGACATCACCGTCATCGCATTCACGCGCGCATCAAGCGCCTCGAAAAGCGCGCTGAATTCCAAAGGATCACCCAACGGTGTCCCCGTGCCGTGGAGCGTATATTGCCGCGGAGCCGAATGCGGCTCGACGTCCGCCGTCATCGCCTCTGTCACGCACGCACTCTGCGCGCTCCCACGCGGTGCCGTCAGCGCGCTCGATCGCGCGTCTTGATTCACACAGACGCGTGTGATACAAATGGATGATTCCGTGTCGCGCTTGTCGAGCAGGCATTGCGCGCAAGCTTCGGCGCGCCCGTATCCATCCGCGCCGACGTCAAGCGTCTTGCATCGTCCATCCGGGGACAACGCGCCCAATCGGTAAATGATACCCATCGTTCGCGCACTGATGAGCGCGTTCACGCCTCCACACACCGCTTGCGTCGTGTGGGATATTCCGATGATGGCGTCGATGCCGAGCGCGCAGGCGACGAGAGAGCTCGAGCACGCGGTGTCGACGCCGACGGCGGGACCGGCGGCGTTGGCCACGTAGGCGACGCGGCCAGTCAAAAACGCTAAACCAGAACCGAGTCCAATCGATGCGCTGGGGGCGGCAACGACGCACGGACACGCCGCGAGCGTTGCGGCGTAGTCGTCGTTCCACATGCAACCGATGAAGACGCCGGAGCTCGGGCCGGGGGACATTGAAAGCGCGTGCCGGAGCGTGAGGCGATGCTGCGGGTCGACGTACGCGGCTTCGCTCGGCGCGAGTTCATTCGCGACAATGTCGTCGACATCCATGGGCATGATGCGCGAAGCGAACCGAACGGGAATGGATGTCGTCATCGCCGTCGTCGTGGGGCATTCGACGTCGAAACGACCATCGAGGGTTTGCGCGGCGTCGCCAGCCCGACGGATGTACGACTCGAAATCGTCCACTCGACCCGGACACGACATGGATGTGCGTATCACGGCGACATGTCCTGCGCGTACGCGGGCATGGATCGTCATCGGTGGTTGATCCACGACTGTCGCCGTCGTCGTCGTCGCGGCTTGGATGAATTCAGTCACGCCGCGAACGCAGACTCGATCAAAAGCCACCGTCGTCGGGACGTCGATGTGAAATCGTTCGCCCAGCGCGCGCGCGAACGCCACGGCGTGCGTCGAACGCATGCCAAGGGACATGAGCGGTGCGTCGGTGTCAATGATGACGTCATTTGACCATCCCGTGGCGTCGCGAAGCGCTCGATCGACGCCGCGCGCGATGTCTTCGCTATCTCGCGGAGCACCGACGCCAGAACCGGAACCAGAATCCAACCGAAGTTTCGATTTGATCACCTTTCCGAGCGATGTTTTCGGGAGCGCGTCGACAAACATCACATCGTGTGGAACCTTGAACCGAGAGAGACGCGCGGCGATGAAATCAATCAACGTCTGGGCGTCCACGCGCGGCGAGACGTCGCGAACCACTACGGCGCAGCGTGGAATCTCACCCATGAGCGCGTCTGGCGCCGCGAACACTGCGCATTCAACCACGTCGGGGTGTTCGAGCACGACGCGTTCGACCTCGCTTCCGTATACGGTTTCGCCACCGACGTGTATGACATCCTTGACGCGGTCGACGATGCGTAACGATCCCTTGGCGTTCACCGCGGCGACGTCCCCGGTGCGATGCCATTCGTCTACGTCAAAGTCATCCAGGTCGCGTACGACGGTTGGTCCTCGCACGATGACCTCACCGGATTCGGTGTCATCGAACGCCACCGATTGCATCGACGAGAAGTCTTTTACCACAGCCACGTCGAAGAGCGGCATCGACCACCCGGCGCGGCTGCGCGACTCGACATCCTCCTCGGCGTCGGCGTCGGCGTCGACATCGGCGACCCGTCGCAGCGTCGAGCACATCTTCCCGCATGCCTCAGTGCATCCGTAATCCACAAAGAGCACCGCACGCGGACACGCGCGAGTAAACGCGCGAATCAAGGGCGCTGAAACGCGTGAGCCACCGCAGGACACCATGCGTAACGTCGGCGCGCAGTGTTCCGCAAAGGCGGCGACATCCGCGAGCGTCATCGAGAGGTGCGTCGGGGCGAGCTGCGTAAACGTCACTCCGTGCGCCGCGATCGTCTGCAGCGTCGCGCGTGCGTCGAAATGACCGTGTTGAGTGATGATGATGACTTGTTTCACGCCTTCGACGAGCACGCACGGGAACGTCGCGGAGGCGCCCATGGCGTGGTGCATGGGCGCCACGTGCAGCGCCACGTCCTCAAATGGCTTGAATTCGCAATACTCGGCGAAAGATCTCGCGTGGAGCGCCACCTGCCGTTGGGTGTGCGTGATGAGCTTACACTCACCCGTGGTGCCTGATGTGAACATGCATTGGAAGTCGCACTCGAGGAGTTGGTGGTTTGTCATCGATGGACGCCAGCGCAACGCGTCGCCGCCGCCGCGAGCCAACAGACGCAACGGGTCTTCGTCAGCGTCTAAATCGGATGAATCGCCGGTGACGACGTAGTCGTCGCCACAAGCGCTCACGGTGAGATCTAATGCGAATCGAGAACACGCGACGTGGTGGTGCATGAATGCACGCACGTCTGGTCGATCATATGAAGGTAACGAAGACGTCACGGACAAGGCGCCCGAGCGATGGTACATCACCGCCGGAGGCGCAAAGGACACGTCATCGAGCGACGTGTCATCGTTCGCGATGGATGCGATGTGATACTGCGCGTAGAGTGCATCACCGATGACATTTGCGAACGCATCGTTGGCGATGATGACGCGAGGTGACGCCGTAGACGTCGTCGAAATGGCTGCCAGTGCCGATTGAAATTCACTCGCCGTCGATGCCGGATTGGCGTGGGCGCAGCGCGCGCCCAACCCTGCGCATGCATGCGTCGCCACGATGTACGCCGCGCTGTTTTCGAGCATGAGAATAACATTTGAACCTTTCGTGACGCCATACGAGCGTTCGAGCTCGTACGCGAGAGTCTTAGCTTCAAAGAGTATCGCTCCGGCGGAGTACTCGACGACGCTCGGCTCGACGCCTCGGTCGTCGCCGTAGACGACATCGACGATAGCAATAACGTCACGGCTCGCCGCGCTCGAGCACGATGCGTTCAGGGCATACCACGGAGATTGTAATTCGCCAAACTCCGCGCCGTCAGCGACGGATGTCGCGTTGACGGACGCTTTGGGGATGAGCCGGTCGGGACGCGGAGGCATATGGACCGACACACAGAAAGGATGTATCACCACGCGCGGTGCAACGACGCGAACGCGAACGCGAACGCAGTGAGCGATACGAAGAGGTGAAAGACAGCGCGTCGCGCTCGCACGAACGAATCGAACGGTGCGCGAGGAAGTGAATGAGGAGACACATAGGTCATGTGACGCGTAGTAGGTCACATGACGCTCGGTAACAACGAATCGCGCGTGGGAAGATATAATGTATGGTAGTATGGTGTATTAAACAAACAACGGCTAGCGACGACGATGGGAAGAAAACTTTGTTTATCAAATCTACTGACACGCGGTGAGCATGGAGTTCACGACGTGGATACACAATCTCGTGCCGGCGCGAACCTCGGGCGCGGCGCTGGGCGAGTTTGCCGCCGCCATGAGCGCCTGATGCACCGCGCTCAACACAGGCTTCATGTGCGCCTTCATCGCCGGATTCGCCGGATCCACCGCTAAACACGCATCTCTGATCCAATCTAGCTTTTTCGGCGCGTCCGGGGTGTTCAAATTCGTAGACAACTGTTGGACCAACGACAACAACACGCCTTGGGACAACGGACACGGCGTTTGGGCAAAGATACGATCGCTCGACAATTGATTGACGAGCCACATGACGACTTCAACGTTACTCAAGCTCAGCGCAAAGTTGAACGCCTTGTCGACTTGGTTAGACTGCAAAAGCTTACCAATTTCCACAGTCGGGTCGAGCTGCTGCTCGATTTGAGCCAACGACCGCGGAGCGCTCTTGGTCGGCATACCGGGAGGCGCGCCCATGGTCGCCGGGACGCCGGCGCTCGCCTTCGACATGGCTACAGCAACTTGGTTGGGCACGTCAGTGAGCAACACCGTCGCCGCTTGACGCACTTCATTCGTGGCGGCGCGCAAACCCGATACCAGCGGTTGCGTTTGCGAAAGAATTGCTGATTCTCTCGCCGCGAGCAGCTCACTGTTGAGGTCAGACATGCCTCGTTCAAACGTCGATTTGACTTGCTTGAACATTTCACCGCACGCGAGTTCAAATCTGGGCACCACGGAAGTTTCCATTTGCGCACGGACGGCAGAGTCGATCGCGGGACCGACGATGGATTTCATCGCCGTCTGCGCACTCGTCGCGGCGACGGATTGCGCGCGCGCGACGCCAGCTTCAATCGTCTTTGCGTTGGACTCTCCGTATTGCTGTAAGAGCGTCGCGATGGCATTCGTGACGTCGCGCTTCAAGTTTGCAGCTGCAGTTTCGTTTGACTTTTTCGCGCGCTCCATGTCCGCTTTGCGTTCTTCCGCCGCTTGGCGTCGCTCGCTGCGAATCTCTTCAAGAAGCTCTTGCATTTCGCTGCGAATCGCCGCGCGGAGCTGCTTGACATCGACGGCGGCGGCGGCGATGGGAATCGCCGCGGGCGTCGTCGCACCACTCGCAGCGGCGCTGACCATTTCGTCGTCGTCATCGACGTCGTACTCTTCTTCGTACTCTTCTTCGTCGTTCTCGTACGCCGGCGCTTGTGTTTTGGACTTGGCGTGTCCCGAAACGCCATCCTCCTTGACGTCGTCTTCGTCTTCGTCGCCCGCGAGCTCAGCACCCATGAACATATCCGGAGTCAACAACCCAGACGACGACGTCGACATTTTTGACGTGTTCTTTGGCGTAGACGGGATCATCCCCGCCGGAGGCACGCATGCATCGATGGGCATGCGCAACGTTTGAATCGCTTGAGTTTGCAAGCAAAAGAGCTTGATGGCGTCGCCCTCGGCGTCGGTCTCCTTACCCGAGTCAAAACTCAGCACTGGCTGTGAAGTTTCAAAGCGAGTGACGTAGTCGAACACGTTTCTAAAGTGCAATGCGAACACGGTATTCATGCGCGTGTTCGATAACATCACGATACCGCTCGCCGTATCGTGTTGTAACGACACGTTGAAGCACTTGTCGTTGGCGCTCGTAAACACCACGCGCTGCACCGCCACCGGCGTCGGCTGCGTGACGTCCACGACGACGAGCTCGGTGTTGTTGTTGTTACCCAAAATCACGCGCTCAGCCGAGGCGAACAGCGCCGTCTCAACCGTCCACGGCAACGTATCTGTGCACTCAAACTCGTCTTCGCCATCCGCCTTGACCAAGACGTACGCTCTGCCTTCAGACGCGGCGACGAGCTTGCGACCTTCCGGAGCGCTATCGACGCACGACACCGGCGCGTCGAATTCAATAACTTGCAAACCACGCATTGCGGGCGGCGCGTCGAGAGAAATCGTCACGAGCTCTGTGTCTTTCGCCGCCAAAAACGCGCACTCGTAGCACACCACGCACGTCCCCGCGCTGAGCGCAAACTCGCACCTCCCCGGCTTGCGAGAATCGAGCGGCAACCAGCACGCGCTCGGCGGCGTCCCAGTCGCCGAAGCATCGACGTTGAAATCGAAATCAATCAACGTCTGCGAATCAATAGCTTCATTGGCCAAATCCAACGTCAATTTGCGCACGGTGACGCGACCGCGAACATCCACCGAAAGCAACACGTCGGTGTCGGCGAGAAACTTCAACGCCGCGATGGAATCCGAGTGCCCGCGCAACAGCGATCGAACGTTACCACTCTGTCGACTAAACACGCGAATCAACCCATTACGAATACCATAGCATATAAACGAATCATTCACCGCAATCATACGCATTTGCGCCTCGACGTATTGCGTCTCGTACACGGTGATCGGCGTCGTCTGCGTCGAGCAAAGTCACCACGATTGTCAGTCACGCGATGTATTATTCACACGTACATGACATACGCGCGCGTTCGACATCAATCCATCGTCTGTGCGAGACGCGACACGCGCGCACGCACGCACGCGCGACGTAAAACCTCACCTCCAACGCGCTCGGCGTCTCTTCGCGCGAAGGCTGCTCGGCGTCGATGAACTCCTCCAAGCCGCCTAATACGCGTCCTTTCGCCGCGCTCGACGCTATACACGCGCAACGAACACGATCACAATCACACCCGTCAGTCTCTCGTAGATATATATATATACGTACACGCAGCGCGTCAACGCGCCGGAAAGATTCATGATTCATGATTCATGATTCATGAATGCATTCGTGTTGACGCTGTTGACGATGACGGTGGTGCTCCACGTACCTCCCATGGCGGCGTCGACGGATGCCGCCAACGCACGCGCCGCTGCGGTGCTCATCGTATCCTCCTCCTCGTCGTATGTCGTCGTCGTCGTATGACGCGCACGCGCGACGACAGAGACCCGCGTCGAGCGCGGTGTTGACCAAGAAAACAAAACCCATCACGATGTGTATATACACACGCGCACAGCACTGGACGTGGGTATTCACCCTCCTTAGGTCTCGCTTCTTTTTGTTTTTCATCTGATGTCACTTCTTCGCTCTGTGTATGTCACAACCTATCCGTCGTGCTTAGGCACGACGTTCGAGCAGTCGCCGACACAGGCGTGCCTCATGCGCGCGGTGGACAGACGGTTTGTGAGGTATAGCAACGTATACAGAGCAAAATAGTGACATCAGATTAAACACGACATGAAACTACCATACATAGGGGTGCACCACGTCCAGTCGCCGAATGTCCGAATGCTGCGCGCCCTGGCGCCCCCATCGACGCCGCGGATGACGCGCGCGCGACCGACGCGACGGGACCCGGCAGTCGTCGACGTGCGCCCGATCGCGTGATCTTCGCTCGAACACATTCACGCGCGCGTGTTTGTACGCGCCCGACTTTTCGTCGTCCACCGCACACGCGCATCGATCAAACCCTCTACACATGTCGACGACGTTCACGTTCGCGACGACGACGCGCGCCGTCGCGGTCGCGCCCATTAGGTCTTCGCGCGCGCGCGTCGGCGCGTCCTCGGTCGTGGCGACGCGCGCGATCGTGAGCGACACGGTGAAGGGCGAACACGCCGAACAATACGCCGAACTCGCGTCGTTGTTGGAGAACTACCAGTACTCGTACAAGGTTGGGGATAAGGTGCACGGCAAGGTCGTGGCGTGCGACCAAAAGGGGGCGCTCGTGGAGATTGGCGCCAAGGCGGATGCGCTCGTGCCCACGAGCGAGTGTTCGTTGAGTGCGGTGAAGAATGTGCGTGCGACGTGCGATGCGATGGGTGTGATTTTTTGTGTGTGAATTGTGTGCGCGCGCGCCGTGGCGTCGTCGATGGCGTCGTCGTCGATGACGTCGTCGTCGATGGCGTGCCCCGGGCCACGTTCGTGGATGCGTCGAGGGGGGAAACCCTGTGTTTAGGGTTTTACGCGTACTGACCGCGCGCGCGCTTCTTCACGCTCACAGGCTGCGTCTGTGTTTGACATTGATGAAACGTATGAGTTTGAAATCATTCAAGACGACAATGGCGAAGGCATGCTGACGCTCTCCGTGCGCAAGATGGAGCTCGCCAAGGCGTGGGACCGCTGCCGCGAGGCGCAAGCCGAAGACGCCGCGTTGACGGGTGAAGTGTTGAGCGTCAACCGCGGTGGTTTGTTGGTTGAATGCGAAAAGCTTCGTGGTTTTGTGCCGCAATCGCACATTGGCATTCGCACGTTGAACCGCGAAGAATTGGTTGGCCAACAGTTGCCGTTCAAGTTTATCGAAGTCGACGAGGAGAAGAACAGATTGGTCTTGTCGCACCGTTTGGCGACTGACATGGTGAGCGCGGAAGGTTTAGAGGTTGGTGACGTGGTTGAGGGCATGGTGCAAGCGGTGAAGCCGTACGGGGCCTTTGTTGACGTTGGCGGTCAATCTGGTTTGTTGCACATTTCGCAAATCTCGCACGAGCGCATCGTCGCCGTCGAAAACGTCCTCTCCCCGGGTGACCGCATCAAGGTTTTGGTCATGTCCAAGGACAGCGAAAAGGGCCGCTTGAGCTTGTCCACGAAAAAGCTCGAACAAAACCACGGCGACATGTTGCGCAACCCGGCAGCGGTGTTCGAAACTGCCGACGAAATGGGTCGCCAATTCAGAGAAAAGATGCAAGCCGCCGAGGGTGCCGTCACCATGTCTGTCGACGAAGCGTAAACAATTTTCCATGTTCTCGAGTACCGGTAATTATTACTCGAGATGAAAAATTATTTACCTCACCGCACCTTCTTTCCTGCATTCTTGCCGCGTTTGCTTGCAGATGTATGCATCACGCGGTGCCGCGCGCAACGTCGGTTGGTATTTTTGTATCCTCCCCTCGACGGATTCAAAGACGCCACCCGTCGCGCGCCCCCACGCGTACGTCGTTCCAAGTCACTGCTATAACTTCGATTTAATTTGTGATATAACATAGGATATCCGCCACACATACCACAACACCCGTACCACGTGTACATGCGCCGTCCGTCGCACGCGCGGAGGAGGAGGATGAAGGCCGCCGCGACGCTTTTTCAGCCAATGCACACGAGGACGACGACGGCACTGCGCGACGCCAGCGCTCACTTCAACGACCTCGCACGCATGACGACGGCGGCGACGCACCCAAGAACCACGCGCGCGTGGTCGTCCTCGCGCGCCACGACGTCAACGTCCGCGAGGCACAGCACGCGCCGCACCGTCGTCCGCGCCACGTCGTCGACGTCATCTTCTTTCGCATTTCAATCCATGGTTGCGCACGTGTTTTCCGGGCCGACCGCGAAGCGCGCGCGGGCGAAAGAGGCGCTGTTAGATGCGATATCTCGAGTGAATCGTGGGACGACGGCGAGTGAAGAGGATAAGATTGCGATTGATGCGTTGGCGAGAGCGCTTGAAAAGTTGAATCCAACGCGCGCGTCGTTGTCTTCGTCGGCGCTGAGCGGCGAATGGGAGTTGAAATACACGACGAGCGCGTCGATTTTAGGGTTGACCAAGCCCGCGTTGTTTCGACCGCGTGGGCCGATTTATCAGACGATTGATACGGCGGCGTTAAAGGCGCGGAATCGTGAGACGGCGCCGTTTTATAACGCCGTCGAGGCGGATTTGACGCCGACGTCGAAATCCGCCGTCAACGTGCAGTTTAAGAAATTTTTTGTGCTCGGTGGTTTAATCAAGATCACCGCACCTGAGCGCGCGAGAGGAGCGTTAGATATTACCTACGTCGACGACGACGTGCGCGTCAGCCGCGGCGATAAGGGAAATTTATTCGTGCTCACGATGAGCGATCCAAACGCGCGGCTCGCCTAGACATTGTTTTATACACGCTCACGCTACTACTACTACTATCAGCTACTGCTACTATCGACGAATCGCCACAAACTCACTCACGGGGCGTCCATCGGGGAGAATGGCGACTGCGTCGGTGACGATGTCCCATCCCTCGAACGCGTCGCGAAGTTCGCCCGGCTCTAATAAATCCTTCGCCTTGCTCGGCCGACCGACGGCGGACGCTTCGCATCCGCGCATAAAGTGCACCCACACCACCGCGTTGGCGAACGACTCGCGCGCTGCCAACGCGCGCATGAGTGGTTTATGTAAATATCTCACCGCGTATACCACGATAACCGATGGCGCGGGGTGTTCGCGGTCGATCACGGCATTCGAGACGCGCGCAAAGACGTCGTCGATGGAATGTTTCGTTAAATCCACGTCGAGCGTCGTCACGCGATCGAGCACACCGTGCTGTTCCGCCAATGCTTCGCATCTCGCTAAGCCCTTCTTGTCGTTATCGATGGCAACGACGCGCCAGCCACGACTGGCGGCCCAGACCGCGTCTCGACCGGCACCAGAACCTAAATCTACGCACGTGGCGCGGCTCGACGACGTCGTCCACGCGTCGCCGAGCGTTTCGCGTTCCACTCTCGGGAGCCACGTCGCGAGCTCGGGGCTCGGACTCCACAATCTCAAGCGCTCGCGCGCACATGCAATGCCATGGCCACATTCACGTCGCACGACGTGCACGCGAACGTCGTCTGCAGCCGCACACGCGTCGAAAAATGCGTCGTCGCCGACAAAGCACGCGTCGAGCATCCACGGGACACCTTTAAAGTCTTGAGAAAATCGCGCGATTTGTGCGTCGACGTCCAGGCGTGGATCGGCGATGAGCACGAATGGTTGCGTTCGCGGTGGTAGCGCGCATCCAGCGTCGCCACGATCGATGTCGTCGAGTGGGACGTTCGCGGAGAGCCGCAGACGCGCGCGAGAAAACGACTCCGCGTCGCGCGCGTCCAGAAACAGCGCGCGTTGAATGCCACCGCCGTCGGTCGGCACCTCGAGAGACGTGGTTTCAAGCCACCGACCGAGGTTGCGCTCGATCGGTGACATAATTCGCTGACAATCGCGCGTGCGATTGTGAGGTTGTTAAAGGCGTGATTTCACGGCTGTAAATGTTTTACAAGTCTGCGGCGGCTACGCGTCGTGCGTGCGCCGTGCCGGTTCGGCGTGTAAGGGCGCCAACCCGGTATCGATGCTAGATATGCTATCAATCGCAATCGGACGGCCCGCGCCGTCACCTGCGACTCTGTTGACTATGATTTCGAATTGGTCATCCCCGAGCGCCGACGCCGCGCCGCGGGGAAGCAGCGTCGCCGTCTCGGCGTTTTCGTTGGTTGGTGAGCGCGGTGAGCGCGGTGAGCGGACGCTATTCGACCGACTCAGAGGCACACCTGGAGACATGACTCCACCTGGTTGATATTTCCCCGATAATCTCTCTCGTTGTTGTTGCGCAAAATTGACAATGTCGTGGTACACGTCGCGCACGTCAAACAATTCAATCACGTTTTGCGTGAATTTCCTTTGCGGCAACGGCTGTCCCATGTTGTACTCCTCGGGTGGAAACGCATAGGCGTGCGCGATTGCGGCAAAGAACATTTCTATGCAAATACAGAACGCTTGAATGGCGTTCGCCAGCGCCGCAGCATCGTAATCTGATGCCCACGCTTTGTCGTTTGTGGAAATCACCCCCGTCTTTACGAGCACGGCGATAGCCATGGATTGCCAAAACGAAAAGAAAACAACCGCCTTAACGCTAACAAATTTATAAAACGGCCGCAACGGTGCTAACTCGCGATACATCACCTTGTACAGTAAAATCAAGCAGTACATCGCCCAAGCTTGCGACAAGTTGTTCACGAAAACCAAGTACGGGTACGCCACCCACGGGTTGAGAATTTGCCCGTCGCCGTACTTGCCGTTTGAGTCTGCGATGAACGCCAACAGCGACGTCACCGGTCTAATCACGACATAATTAATCACCCCATGCCGACATAATCGCAAGAACGGCTCACCCATGCGCGGCGCGCGTAACACCATACTCAACGGCCAAATGTGCGGTTGCGTCGCCTTGCGCGCGACAATGTACGCCAACCCTGGCGCGCAAAACTCTTGCAAGTACACGATACAGTACGTATAAAAGTTGTAAATCACGTACGCCTCGTAACACTCACGCACGGTGTCGAAATAAATAGTCTTAGACTTGAACCTCAGGGCGAACCAACCATCTATGGCGTAAATCGGTACCATGAATAAAATCCGAATCACGTGCCGTTGCAAGCGCGGAGCTCGATAGTTTTCCAGATGCTGCGTCACCTCATACAACGTGATCGGTAGCGACAACGCCACGAATACGAACGCCACGAACCACGCAACGGTGTGTAACTGATAATCGTGCGCGTACATGTCGTACGCCACGTACGGCGTCGCGCATACAATCGTAAAGCACACCAGGACCCACAACGTTTTGAGAATCTTCTTAAACACCACACCAATCGTCGTCGTCGTCGTCGTCGTCGGTGGTGGTGGTGGTGACGTCGTGGACGACGACGACGCGCGTGTATTCGCAGCACCCACGAGCGGCGTCTTCATGCCACCACCCGCGGCGCCGTCATCGTCCACGACGACGACGTCAACGTCATCATCCATGACGAAACCGGCGCGTCGCCCGACAATCATCGCGCCGCGTGCGCGCTATGCGCCGTCGTCGACGCGTCTGCGTCACGACGACGCGTCGGCGTCACGACTACCTACGACTTCGTCGTTCGTACGCACACCTCTGTGTGCGTCCCGTCGCCCGTCCCAGCGTCTCGTGCGTCGCGTTGTGTCGTCGGATGGATGTGACTCGAACCGCACACACCGACGCAGAGCGCGACGACGACTACGACGACGCGCGAGATGGCGGACGACAGCGCGCGCGTGGAAGATGACGGAACGGTGTTCACCGCCCGCGAGCGCCAAGGGTTGTTCGGGAAATCAAACGACGACGTGAGCGTGAATAGGTTGGCATTTCGCTACGTGTTCGTGCCTTGGGATGCGTCGTGCGCGATGGAGCAAAAGGTGATGGTTATCCCGCGCGAACGCGAGATGGAGTGCTTGTTGGATTATTTGAGAGATCATTTTAGGCGTCGTGGGGCGATTGATGGCGCAAACGCGCGGGATGTGGGGAAGCAGAAGGAGATATTAAAGGCGCAGCTCGAGGGCGAGCGCGGCGCAGAAGCAAAGACGTATTCAGACGAGATGATGGAGAAGGCGTTGGATATGCAAATGGCGCAACCTGTGGCGTTATTACCCGGGAGTAAGAAGACTGGGTTCGTTCACGTGAACATGTACGTCGATGATCGCGGGATATCGAAAGGTTTACCAGTGAATGAACGCGCGTCGTTGTTAGCCGCCGCCGCCGGTTCGCCGCAGAGGGTGATGGGAGACGCGTTTATTGCGCGTATCTTTGACGACGACAACGACTTTAAGCGCCTTGATTTCACCATCGATGAGTGCTCGAGCGATGCGGCGTGGATGAAGCGCGCGAAATCGCTCGCACTCGAGCGTGAAGCATCCATCGGCGACGTGCAAGCCACGATGGCGGAGCTCTCGGGCAAGGGCGCGGTGGATTTGTCCGCGGGAGCGTTGTCGGCTCGCGACACGTCAGGGACGAGCGCGAGTGCGATGAAAGATTTACCCGAACACCTTCGACCGGGCCCGCATCAAGATTTCGAATGGACCCAAGACGAGGACGAGGTGACGCTTAAAGTGCGCGTGCCCGCGGGCACGTCCAAGGCGGATGTCTCGTGCGTCTTTGGCCCGGGATCTCAAAAAATGTCCCTCAAAATCGCCACGCTCGGGGACGTTCCAGGGAAATCCATGCGCGTCATCGACAACGAAGGCGACGTGGACTTGCTCTTCCAAGAAATCATCCCCGATGAATGTTCGTGGTCTCTCGTCACCGACGCCGGCGAGCGCGCGTTTGAGGCGTCGCTCCCCAAGCGTCAGCCCGACGAGCGTTGGGCCACATTTCTCCGTCGCGGCGGGCCACCGGAAACGCCATCGTCCTAGCTCATCGAGCTCATTTTTGACATCCTTAGTGTCTTCGTCGTTGTTCTTGGCATATATCATATATCATCATCATCCTCGTCGTCGTCAGCCGCGTCAGCCGCGCGTCCGCGTCCCGCCGTCACCAAAACGCCACATCCTCGACCCCCGCCGCGCCATTCGACGACCACCACCACTCTCGCTCGCCCGGCGCGCGAGGCGGCGCGTCATCACCATCACGCACGCACCAGTGTCGCCGCCCGCACGCGTCCAACGAACGAACGACGACGCGAGCGAACGAACACACCGACGACGTCAAAAGCGCAGGACCCACCGACCCATTCCATGACGCCGCCGCCGCCGCTCGTCGC
The DNA here is from genome assembly GCA_012295225.1 of Ostreococcus mediterraneus. Taxonomy (NCBI): domain Eukaryota; kingdom Viridiplantae; phylum Chlorophyta; class Mamiellophyceae; order Mamiellales; family Bathycoccaceae; genus Ostreococcus; species Ostreococcus mediterraneus. The sequence goes on from WMKK01000019.1 coordinate 322,285, forward strand.
TCGCGGTGCGGCACCGACGACGAACGCCGACCTCCGCGCCAGGCTCGCCGAACTCGTCACCTTGGCCGCATCGAACGACATCGACGGCTTCGTCGCCAAGTTCATCCCGCGCGACCTCGAACGCGGGGAGGATGAGAAACATTTTCTCGACAGCTTGAAGCGCGACGTCGAGCGTTGGCGGTTATTGTGCGAGGAAATCGCACTCGTGGACGCCGGGGGGGCGCGCGTGCGGGTGATTTCGGGGGACGAAATCACGAGGTGTGAATTTAGGTTTGAAATGCCCGGCGAGCGCGAGTGCGTGATCGACCGCGAGGTGGAGTTTGTGAATTACGCGTCGGAGGGCGAGCGCGCGGATTGGCGCGCCGCGGGGTGATGGACGTCGTCGACGTCTATAGTGAGTCGTAGAAGGGGTACGACGGAGCATCGACATAGAGCGAGAGTGAGGTCGTACTACTACCTATCGTTGTACACATACAGTAGACACACACACACGCACGCATCGCGCGTACGCGCGCGAAGACTCATCCAATGGATGACCGATGGCACGGGTCCCGACCGTCGTCGTCATCGTGCGACGCACCGCATCTGCATCACACCGATCGTCGTCGACGACGACGTGAAGAGTAGCGCACGACGCGCGTTCGTGCGTCGCAGGGCGTGCGTCGACGTCGTCGTCGTCGTCGTCGCACGTCTCGATACGGCATCGTACGGCGGCGGCGGATAACGATGGCGTCGTCGTCGATGGCGTCGGTGGCGTCGACGACGCCATCGGCGCGCGAACCCACGACGCACGTGAGCGCGTATGATCACATATTAGCGGGACAAATCGCAGGTATGGTGGGCCTGGCGCTGGTGCACCCGTTGGATACGGTCAAGTCGAGGTTGCAGCAAGCGGGCGCGGCGACGTCGGCGCCGGCGACGGCTCGTTTGGCGTCGGCGGGCGCGCGCGGCGGCGACGGAGGTGGAAAGATAAAGAGACAATCAGCGGCGATGCGCGTGACGAGAGAGTTATTGAAACAAGATGGTGCGCGTGGGTTGTATCGTGGGTTAACGGCGCCGATGCTCGCGTACGGTGCGATTAACGCGGTGGCGTTTTCGACGAATTCACTGGCGCGCGACGCGCTCGAGGATTACGTCGGGTATGATTTCGCACACTCTGTGCCTGGAGGGGTGCTGAGTGGCGCCGCGGCTGGATTGACGAGTTCATTCGTGCGTGGTCCGGCGGAGCGATTGAAAACCGTGCAACAAGTTGTCGACTGCGAGAGCGGACGGTTCAAATCGACGTATTCCACGGCGATGACGCTCGCGCGCGAGCACGGCGTCTATCGCGGATTATTTACCGGCACAGGGGCGACGATTGCGCGAGAAATTCCGCAGTGTGCGGTGTACTTTTTGACGTACGATGTCATCAAGTCCAAGTGTGTCAAGGCGTTGTGCGGAGACGTAGATGTTAGAGACGCGCCGTACTCGGCGCGCGGCGCGAGCGTCGTGTTGGCTGGTGGAAGCGCCGGCGCATTTCAATGGCTGTTGACGTATCCGTTGGACGTGACGAAATCGCGCATTCAAGCTGCGCAACCTGGCACGTATAAGGGCGTCGTGGATTGCGCCATGAAATCCGTCGCGAGCGAAGGTCCGATGGTTTTATTTCGCGGTTTAGGCATGGCGCTCTTGCGCGCGTTTCCTTTACACGCGTCAATCTTTGCGTCGTGCGAAGCCGTCCACGCGACGTTGGCGCACATTAGAAATCACTAGAGCCATCCATCCGTGTGGCTGCGCAACAACACATTCTTTCTCTAGCCGCGCGCGCGCCGACGAGCGCTCGCTTTTGCGCTCATAGTAGGTACGGTACCGGTAGTATTGCACAAATACATCATCCATAGTTATCTAAGTAGTCGACCAGCGACGGGGCGAAGATTCATCATCACATTACTCGATTACTTCTTCTTCGGCGCCGGTTCCTCCGCCTTGGCCTTGGCCTTGCCCGCTTCGGCTTCAGCCTCTTCGCGCGCGCGGGACATGGCGCCGCGCTTTTGCTTGACAGACATACCTTGCTTTCTCGTACCCTCCAAAGTGTACGCACCCATGGACGCGGTGGACGAGTTGTACGCGCGACCGTTTTCACGGCCGATACCACCCGAAGACGCTTGGGACGGAATCGTAATCGCCAACGCTTGGCGAGCGACGAGCGTCGCGCCGGCGGTGAACGCGACCAACGCCGCGCGGCGGTTCACCGTTTCCGCGCTCGCCGCGACGCGCGCGCGTCGCTCTTGCTTGGGCGCAACCTATATCGCGCGACGTCGTGCTCGTCAGTCTCTGTGCATCGCGCACGTTCGCGCGCGCGACGCGTGCCGCGACGTCAACACCGAGCGCGAGTGTCCCCACATATCAGCGCTCGCCGTATCCCGCGTGGGAAGCATATCTTTCCTCGTCGTTCGCGGGTCGTCGTTCGCGGTTCGCGCGGGGTTGATCGAGTCACCGTACCGTGGTGGCGCGGAGTGCGGTGTGTTGGGCGGTCGAAGCGAACATTGGGTTAATATGTGTTTGTGTGTGTGCGTGCGCGCGCGCGTGTGTCGTCCAACGCGTCGTCGCGATCGCGCGCCTCGCTCGAGGTCGATCGATGTGGATTGTGTGGGGTAGGGTTTGGACGTGGTCCATATATATACCTCAGACCTGATACCTGCTATTACATGTATTCAAGGTACGTGTATGCCCGTATGGTTGTCAAGATGTACACATCATTGGTGTACTTGTACACCTAATTCGTGTACATGGGTCCATAGTATGGTATCGTGCGCTGGGCTCGCTTTGGGGCACATGCTGGGGCAGATGCTTGGGCGCGGGGCGCGCGACGCGTGGTCGCGACCCGAGTCGCCTCGAAAGAAATCCACGCGCGACGGCGTCGTCGACGACGGTCGCGTGGTCTGATGTCAACGCGCGCGCGCCTCGTATTTGAACGACAATCGCCCGTACGCGCGCGAGTCGCGCCTGTGATTGTGGGCGTGAACTACATACCAACTACATACTACATACCCATAGGGGGCAACTGATGGTCGAGGTCGAGGTCGAGGGGAAAGGTGGTTAGGATCGCCACACGGGGACGACGTACGCGTAGGGACGACGACGTGGGACGTGACGACACCATCGACGACGACGATGATGCCGCGATCGACGACGACGATGGCGACGGCGACGGCGACGACGACGACGACGACGGCGCCAGGGTTGATGATGATGCGTCACGCGCCCTCGTCGTGTGGTGGTGACGCGGCGGCGTGGACATTGGGCGCCGTGCCCGCGCAACACGCGCCGCCGCACGCGATGATGATGATGATGCCGATGATGATACCACCGCCACCACCGATGCCGAGCGCGTGGATCGCGGGCGGGGACGACGCGGCGACGGCGCGCGTGCGGCAGGCGCGATGGCACTTGGCGTGCATTCTCAACGCCCAGCGCGAGGCGTACGCGCGGTATACGGCGGTGAAAGCGCTGCCGCAGGTGGCGATCGCACAGGCGAGAGAAACTGCACGAACGCGTGCGGTGGCGGTGGCGCGAGCGCACGCGGCGCAGATTATCGCTGAACAGGCGGGGGACGTTCGGGCGCGCGCCGCGCGCGAGGCCAAGGCGCGGACGGCGGCTAACGCAGAGGGGGAGAATGATTCGTCACAAAAGCAGTGGCCGATCGTTCCTCAAGTGTCGACGGCGGTGTGTCCACCGCGAAGTGCGAGCGCCACGCGTTCGGCTCCAGGAGAATTCGGGCAAGGGCCTCGTAAGACGTCGTCTTCGGGTAAACGCGAAGCGGTGAACGCGGGTGTGCAATCGGCAAACTGCGCGAAGAGCAAGGCTAAGATTTCGCAGACGGTGACTCGAGACGCATCAGACGCGACAGTGGCGGCAGCGAAAGCGACGGCGGCGGCGTCAAATGCCCGCGTAACGCGACGATCGAGTAGTTCACAGTTGGAACTACTAGAGCAGCGGGCGTCGCCGTCGGGGGCTGAGCCGAGACATCGCGGCGCCGTCGAAGAAGCGAAAGCGTTGCTCGATCCAGCGTCTTCGATCGATCGAACGTCGCTGTGCGCACCCACATCGGTACCGGCAACGTTAGGAGTAGAAATCATTACGGCTGCGGACGCTGGAGGCGTCAAACGTTTACGTTCTGAACGCTCCAACGCGCCTTCGCCCGAATCGAGCCGAGAATCCGCCGAGGAAGGCGCGGCGACCGACGAACGTTTACCTGGTCGACACGTGCGCGCCAAGTGCACGAAAACGACTTTGCCCCACACGGTGCTTTCGTGAGACCGGCGATTTACACGAAATATCGCCGCGTACCGCGAGGCGCCCTTGTACACTGTACACTGTTGTATGTAATAATATTTACTTTTTCTTTTCACCATCGGTACGTTCGATGCGCCGCTTTGCTTGACGCGAAACCACGCCGCCGCCGCCGCCGCCGCCGCCGCCGCCGAGGACAGCGAAGACGGCCAAGACGCGCACGCGACACATACGCGACGATCCACCGCACACGAACGAGTCACCGTGATCTTTAACTTGATGGCTCAAAAACAACTCGCGAAAGGGGCGAAAAAGGTCAGCGGATTCAACTTGAAGAAGACGGCATCTCACGCCAAAAAAGCGGCGAATAGACACGGAAAAGCTGTGTCGACGCGTAAGGGGCGTTTCAACAAACCCGTGAAAGGATCTACTGAGGCTTTAAAGCAAGACAAGGCGATTACGCGTGACGTAAACTTGAAGAACGAGATTGAATTCTCCCGAAAAGCGACGAGCAACGGTGGATCCTTACGCGTTTTAAAAGCTCCTGAAGGCACGGAGGTTGAGATTAGAGGACCGAAACCAAAGAAACGCGCACCCCCGGTTGTGAAAACACCGGCGCAGTTGCAGGCGGAAAAGGTGGCGGCGAAGTGGTCGTATTAAAATGGACCGCGGTTCAGCCGTGTCGACGGGTGACTCAGTCTCGGTAGATTTGAGTGCGATTTCCCGCGTGCGAGTGATATCGATCGTACACGATAGATGCGCGTTCGTGTCATTGCCACCGGATATTGTCGCGGCGACTTTGCGAAGCCGTGCGGCGACTGTGTTCCCAGCGCACGTCGAACTCACGCTGAAGAAGGATGCAGAGACGAGACGCACCGTCCACGTCGCCTGGGCGGGCGGAGTCACGCCTGGAGGTGAGAAAGAGAAGCGAATAGGCATACCGCACGCATTAGCGTCGGTTTTAGAAATAGAAGATGGCGATGAGGTTTTGTTTGGTTTTGGCGTTGAAGAACAAATCGTCAATGCTGAGTCGGTGAGCGTCGCGCCGCTCAGCGCCGATGACTGGGAAGCGGTGTTAGCTCAAGCCGAGGCTCTGGAGGCGACGGCACTGTCTCAGATTGGACTCGCCGCGGTAGGACAGGCGGTAGCTTTCTACGCCCCAGGCGGAGGAAAGCCGTTGTTTCTGCGCGTCAAGTCGATCGCGCCAGAATGTGCGACGAACGTCGCTCGCTTGGTACCGAACACTGAGTTGATAATCGAGCCCTGGAGCGCGGTAAAAAATTCAGGAGATGATCCGTACGCGAATGCGTTCTGCTTGAATGACTGGGCTAAAACGTTTGATGAATCAAAGACGTCCACTGTTTTACGTTTACAACTCGCCGGCGAGAAGTGCGTGGCATTCATGAAAACCAGAGGCGCTGACGTGGAGTACAATCACAGTTTTGCGCAAAAGTTGCACGTGCCGTGGACTGGGATCGTCGCGGTGTCGAAGGATACGTCGATAGAGCACAACATGCGGCACGGCTCATTCATACGAGCGTTCAAGTACGACGCCAACCGTGAATTTGATTTTTCACGTTTTGCCGACGCGCCAGATGAAGAGGACGACGACTTGACTCAACTGTTTCTTCGCGTCGTCGTCGTTGACGAAGATGACGTCGTATCTCCTAGTCACATGGCGTTGTGTGAAAGTACCGCGGCGGCGTTGGAACTATTTCAGGGTGATATGATTCGAATCAAAGAAGTGAACGCGAGTTCTCTGGTGTCGCCAAAGAGTTTCAGCGCGCGACTGCGTCCGGTGCTCGCTCCACTTCCGTGGCCCAACTTTCCTGACCCGGCTGCTGGGGATGAGCTATTCACCAAACGGCGCACAATGTTATCGCTCGCTCGCGCGCTCGGTCCGACGTACGCCGTCGTTCTCGGACTAAACGCGCCTGAAGCGGATGTCGACGCCATCGTGACGAGTAGTGCGTGCGACGCAGCGGCGAAAGCGTTGTTTCTTACTTGGCTTCGTGCGCACTGCTCATTTGATTCAGAAGACAATGACGCGAAAGACGTGGTTTTGATGAACTCAAAGACGCGGCTGGTGTTTGATGTACCAGACGTCGAGAATCAACACGCAATTTTTGAACTTGAGCTCACGTATCCAGCATCGTTGCGAATACGGTCTCCAGACTGCGGCGTCGCTCTGCGCCTGAAAGATGTTTTGGCGAACATGTCAGGTTCAGACCAGACGCGAGGTGGAGGTATTCGTTTAGAACTCGGTGCGCCTATACGACCACCGAAAACAACGCTGAGGCGTAATCCTGCGCCAGGAGTCACGCTTTATCCTTTCATTCCGGACGACGACGTGCTGGCGCACATCCCGGGCTCAAAGCTTCGAGCGCACGCAGATGAGTTGTTGAAGCGGTTGAAAACAAATTTGTGGTTTGACGCGATTTCATATCGCTATGTAGAATATGGCGTCGGGATGTGCCCAGCGACGTTGATCACGGGGTCGAAAGAGCGCGGACGTTCGCGTATGATTAAAGCGCTATGTAGGCTCATGATGCGCGACATCAAAGCGTTGAGCTGCGTCGTCGAGATTGATTGCGAAGAACTTCCAAAGCCACACGTCAAAGCGCTAGACGCTATACGCGCGGGCATCGAGGCTGCGAAAGCGCGACGACCGGCTGTTTGCTATCTCATGAACCTTGAATCCATTTGCGGCGTAAATCAAGATGACGGCAACGACATGGACGCTGACGAGTACCATCTCGCGGCGCTTCTCGCCGATGAAATGTACGAATGTGCGAGCGATGACGCCGTATGCTTCATAGCGACGGCGAGCGAGCGCGAAGCTTTGAGCAAGCCGCTTCACGACGAAGAAATTTTTGGTTACGAGTTTGAAGTTGGGAAACCAGATTTGGACGCGCGAAGAGACGTTTTAACGTCATACGCCGCGCATGAAGGCGTCGAGTTAGCTGAGGACATCCCTGACATGTATGCGGACCGCACGATTGGTTTTGATGTCATAGATTTGCGAACCATCATCGACAAGGCTATACGCAGCGCGATGGAACGTGAGCGCACCGCGGGCGTGGCCAAGAAGACGTCTGACGCCGAAGACGCGCCGCCAGTCGCGTTGCGCTTGCTGTCGATGGACATGAACAAAGCTTTGGATGGATACGTGCCCATTGATCAAGAAAATTTGGCAAAGGATGATAAAACGCAAGGTGTGGATAATTACGTCGACGGTTTTGAAACCATTGGTGGTTTAGATGACGTCAAAGCGGTGCTCGACGACGCTATGGCTTTGCCCGCTCGCTACCCAAAAATCTTTGCGCAGTGCCCGTTGCGGCTGCCTACGGGCGTTCTACTTTACGGCGCTCCTGGCTGCGGCAAAACCGCGCTCGCGCAAGCTGCGATTGCAAATGCAAAACTGCGGTCTATTACAATTAAGGGCCCAGAGTTGTTCTCAAAGTACTATGGCGAAAGCGAAGCGACGTTGAGGCGATTGTTCAAGCGCGCACAGGACGCCGCGCCGTGCGCGCTCTTTTTTGATGAGTTTGAGTCACTAGTCCCGAGGCGCGGAAGCTCAGATGGCGGCGTATCTGACCGTATGGTGAATCAGTTCTTGACATTGCTTGATGGCGTCGATTCGTTGGTCGGCGTTTACGTGATTTGCGCCACGACTCGACCAGACCTGATTGATCCCGCGATATTGCGTCCAGGCCGATTGGACCATTTGCTCTATTGCCCGATGCCCGACGCCGACGCGAGAGTAATCATCTTGCGCGTAGCGTGCCGTGATGAAACGTTTGCGGCGAGCGTTGATATGAAGTATATGGAGTCGATCGCTCGAAACGCCGGCGGTTGCACGGGCGCCGACATCGTCGCGTTCATCGACGAGTGCAGTGCGTGCGCCACTCGCAGAGTCATCGAGAACTTTCAAGACGCCACCGCTCGCGGGGAAACCGTCAGCGAGCCCACAGAGCGGCCTGTGATTGAGCGCGGAGACGTAGCCGAGGCGCTCAAGAGCATGCAACCGTCGCTTTCGCCCGAGAGCGCCGCGTTCTTCCAAAACATACATGAAAAATTTCATCAAGCGCGCTCGGCAAAGATGTCTTTTAAAGCAGCGCCTGCGGATTTAGATGCACTCGATAGAGGTTCAAAGCAAAGATTCAACGGCCAATAATGTGAGAAATGAATGAACTGTAATTCGCACAGATGGAAATTGACGAAGACGAAGATGACGAATCAACGCATGCGAAGCGCGAAGCGCGAAAGGAGCGCGCACGAAAGCTGCTCGAAGCTCGCGAAGAGTTAGTCACTGATGAAATGAACGATGACGCGACGGCGTAACGTGTAATACGAATATCCTTCAATTGTACCGGTGATTCCCGTAGCGCATCAATCGGGTCACGTTCTAGCTTCCTCGTCGTCGTTCTCTTCCGTGTAAAAAAGCCCTAATTTCTTTCTATGCGGATATATTTCGCGTTGGTACCTCTGTGTCGCCGTGTTGGTACCCCGGCCTTTGCTGATTTCTAGCCGTGCCTTTGTAGGGTCGGTGATACATTTAGGGTTCTGGTGGCGTCAAAAGCCCTAAAAATAAGGGGTTTTGAGTTTTA
>CM022724.1:0-49312 GCA_012295225.1 Ostreococcus mediterraneus
CCGTCTAAAAAAAATCTCAAATGAGAAAACAACTCAAAGCTAAATCATCCAAAACCTTTGCAACTGTTCTTTGGAAGTTTCGCAAATTAACTCCAAAACAAATCAAAACCATTCAACAAAATAAAAAGAAAATTCAAACCAAAAAATATTCCAATTTTGCACTTCAATTAAGAGCTAAACAGTTAGTTTCTGCTTTGTATGGAAAACTTAAACTTCAATCACTTAAACAAATTCTACACAAAAGTGAAACTTATCAAGGAAAAATTACACATAGTTTTTTCTCTTTATTAGAAAAAAGATTAGATAGTGGCCTAGTTCAATTAAAATTTGCCCCCACTTTTTTAGCTGCAAGACAATATATTAATCATCAAAAAGTTTATGTCAATCACAGAATTGTCACAGCTCCAGGATTCTTATTAAAACCTGGCGATCTCATCACTTTAGCTTCACCCATCAAACACTTGGTAAATGCTAATCTCCAATCTACTTATAGCCAAGGCGTCCAAAACCAAGCCCAATTCTATAAACCTATTCAGTTTGAAGTCAACTATAAAACTCTGGAAGCAATTTTCTTATTTTCTCCACAACAAATTCATTATCCAGCTGAACTCAATCCTGAACTTGTCATTAAGTCTTTTCGTTAATTAGAAGTATCAAGAAAAAATTCTTTATTGAATTTTTTCTTGATACTTCAGACTTAAAAAAAGGAAAAACCCAAAACAATCTAAAACCAAAAGTGTACTTGTTGTGAAAATGCATTGAACAAACCCGTCCGGCGGAATCACAAAAGCAACCAGTAAAGTACTCAAAAAAAATACTAAAGATTTCTTTTTTACCCAAAACCTTTGCAGTTGAATTGGAATCACAACAAAACTTAACCAACAAACAAAGACAAAAAATTGAACCAATAAATACCAACTTAAAACAAAAGTAATATAAGAGAAAATTTTGGCTTGAAAGGTTAAAAGTGGGAATTGGTAAATTTCAAATTGAAATTGAAGAAAAAATTTGACTAATGGTTGAATTAAACCTTGACTCATAAATGCATGGACTAATCCATTGATTGCAATAAAAGCTAAGACTGATGTTGTGAGAGTTTTCAATTCTTTTTGAAATAAAGCTGGGGAAAAAAAAGTGATGAATTCATAACAAAAAACTGGGAAAACCATTTGAAAACTAATATAAAATGCTAATAAACAAGCAGCTCCGAAAGCTTCTTCTACTTCTGTAAAAATGAATTGTGTTTGGTCTACTACTGGGAAACAAAAAATTAAAGCCCAAGAAGAAATGAAATAAAAGTTGACAGCAGTGGAGAGAGCAAGAGCAAATAAATAGTAATATGCTTTGACTAGAGCTTCTTTTGAAATGGTTTGAAAAATGGTCATAGTGAAATGTGTTCTTGGTCGGACAGAGTGGGATTCGAACCCACGGTATTAAAAATACATCAGTTTTCAAGACTGAAACCTTCAACCACTCAGACATCTATCCTTCAAGTGCGGGGGTAGGACTTGAACCTACAATATTTAGATTATGAGCCTAATAAGTTACCAATTACTCAACCCCGCAATGATTAGGTGTAGTAGGACTTGAACCTACAACCAATAAGTTAAAAGCCTATTGCTCTACCACTTGAGCTATACACCCGTACGGATAGAGGGACTCGAACCCCCACGAACAAGTTCATCAGAACCTAAATCTGAAATGTCTACCAATTTCATCATATCCGCATAAAGCAGTCCATTGATGAACTGCTTTAAAAAATTAAAATACAAAAAGAATTAAAAAAGCCATCATTAAAGCAAATAAAGCAATCGCTTCAGTTAAAGCGAAACCTAAAATTGCATACCCAAAAAGAGTTTTTGTTAATGACGGGTTACGAGCAACTGAACTAATAAATGAACCAAATACAATTCCAATTCCAGCCCCTGCTCCTGCTAATGCAATTGTAGCACAACCAGCTCCGATAAGTTTTGCACCTTCAGCCATACATTCCATTTTTTTAAAAACCTACGAATATTTTATAGAAGTTTTATTTAATTACTAAATAACAGACATATTTTTAGGATAAATTAAACGCGACGTTTTTTCTTTTGACGACATCCATTAAACGCTCTTTGAGTAGTTTCTTCGATTTGCAAAATTTGAAAATTTCTTTGAAGCACACTTTTTAAAGCTGCATCTTTAGCATAACCAACTCCTCTAAATTTAATAATAAGTTTATCAATCGACTGAGATTGACAAAATTCTAACACTTTTTCAGTAGTAGCTTGAGCAGCGTAACTTGAAGACTTTTTCGAGCCTTTAAAGCCTAAACTTCCACTTGAAACACAACAAAGTGTATTGCCTTCAACATCAGTTAAATTGACAAAAGTATTATTTAAGGTGGTTGAAATGAATAAAATGCTTGTTTTCGATTGAATCTTTCTTTTTAGCATAATCTCTTTTTTGTTTTTTAAATTTTCAGAATTTTTCTAGCAGTCCTTGCATTTGTATGAGTTCTTTGGCCTCTGAGAGGTAAATGTTGGGTCACACGAAATCCTTTGTAACAACCAATTTGAATAAATCTCTGAAAATTGTCAGTGGTTTGTTTTTTGAGCTCACTTTCTGTTAAATAATAATATTGAAGAATCCTGCTCAACTTCTCAGTTTGATCAATTGAAAGATCTTCAACTTTTAAACCAGTGTGAAATCCTAATTGATCGCAAATTTGATTTGAAAGAAAAGAACTAACTCCATAAATTTTACAAAGTTCTCTGCGAATTAGATGGGTTGGCTCCAACTTTTTTTGAAAAAGAAACACCATAATAACTCTATTTTTTTTTGCCTTCTTTGAGAAGATATTTCACATTTTTAAAACGTAATCCTTTCCCTTTATAAACATCAGGAAATTTGAGTGATTGAACTTGAGATGCTACTTGATATAATCTTTTTTTATCAATACCAAAGAAGCAAATCACATTTGGTTTTGGTAAAAAAACTTGAACATCCTGGGGAAGTAAAAATTGGACAGGATGGCTAAAGCCTAATTTTAATTCTAATGAATTGTTTTGCAACTGAACTTTATAGCCAATTCCAATACACTCTAGCACGACTAAAAATCCTTGAGTGAGGCCTTTTAAATATTGGTGAATGAGAGATTTAAATGAGTTTAAAAATACTTTCTTGTTCTTTTTTGTTGTGCTCAAAGAAACTAGACTTTGGCCGTTTTCAAGAGATTCCAGAAAAAAGAAGCATTCCCCTACTTTATCATGTTGTTTAAGGTCTAAAGAAATTTGGCCTAAGGGTCCATCAAAAATTAAGTGTGAATTTTCTAATCTTACTTGAATAGAAGAAGGGATCACAATGGACTGTTTGAAAAGATGACTCATACATAAATAATTTTTTGCTTAAAAAATTTCACATAAAATTTCACCACCTACTTGAGCTTCTTGAGCTTTTTGACTGGATAAAATTCCTTGAGAAGTCGAAACTAAAAGAAGGCCAAGACCATGATGGGTTGGGGTAAAATGGGCATAAGAACTATAAACACGTTGACTAGAAGTTGAAATTTGTTTAAGTTTGCGGATAGCAGGCTGATCATTGACATACTTGAGAACGACAAGAATTTTGTTGTCATTTTTTTGTAGCCCATTAATATAGCCATGAAAGAATAAAACAGTTAAAACATTCCAACACAGAGTTGAATATGTAATTTGAATGACTTGTTTTCGTGCAGTTTGCCCATTTCGTAATGCTGTAAACATTTGGGTTAAAAGTTTCATAGAAAATAAATTTTTCTTACCAACTAGATTTAGTGGTTCCTTGTAATTGACCTTTAGCTAAAAGTTCTCTGACGTAAATTCTGGACAGTTTGAACTTTCTTAAAACACTTCGACCTCGACCTGAAAGAACACAACGATTCACACATTGGGTTGGGCTTGTTTGTTTTTTTAGTTGATGCAATTTTAATGTGTACTCATATCTTAAATTTTGTGGGAATGTTTGATTTTGAATACAAGCTTTGAAAAAATTTCTTTGAACTTCAAATTTCTGAACAAGCTCTCTTTTTTTTTGATCTTTTTTATCAAAATTCGCCATGAAATTATTTTTTTTTAAACACTGGAAATTGAAATCCGCTTAAATACACTTGGGTCTTTGCCACTGATGAGGCGGTAGTTTCAATGCTACAAGAGCAGCCTTCTAAAAAATCAAACAAATCGGTATTGGGTTGAATTTCGGAACATTTTAAAAAGGAATCAAGACCAAAATCAATTCTATTGGTTTGAAAAGAAGCAAAGTTGATTTCTGTGAGTTGTTGAAGTTTTGGAAGAAGAACAAGACAAAATTTTTCAAGAAAATTTTTTAGTGAGTCTTTTCTCAAAGTTACACTACACCCAAGAGGTGAATTTTCTTTTAATTGAAAAGTTGCCACTGATTTTTTCGCTCTCACAATCCAAGGTCTTTGACCAGTCCAAAGCAGAAGAGCTAGAAAATAAGGAAGAATTACTAATTTGTCTGCACTAATAAATTTGTTAGATAAACTTAGTGTTGCTTTTGAAAGTTTAGGACACTGATACCCATTTTTTACTGCAAACTTTAAAGCTAAATCTCTAGTAATAAGATGGTTTTGGAATGAATTCATTGGAGTATGTACATTTTTAAATGCTTGAAGAAGATAAAGCTAAAATTTTGGATAAATTTTTTTGTCTAAGTTCATAAGGAACAAATCCTTGAATACGAGTTCCTAATGGTGATAATTGTGGAGAAAGTAAAAGTGCTGTATTTCTTTGAAATTTTAAAGAACTTCCATCTTTTCGAGTGAGAGGTGCTTTAGTTTCTAGAATCACTGCTTGAAAGATTTGACCTTTTTTAACTTTTTGAGTTTGTTTTTGGGTTAACTCTTTCACACTAATTAAAATAAATTCACCTACTTGACCTACTCTTTGTTTTGTTTTATTTAAAACTTTAATACATTCAACTTTTTTTGCTCCAGAATTATCTGCTACAGAAAGTTGACTACCTACTTGGATCATACAGATTTTTTTTTTACTGAATAAATTGAGTTTTTAAAGGAAGCTTATGCTGAGCTAACCTCATGGCTTGAAGAGCTAAGGAAAGTGGAACCCCACTAAATTCAAATAAAATTTGACCTTTTTTCACTGGACAAACCCAATGATCAATAGATCCTTTCCCTTTACCCATTCTGACTTCTGCAGGTTTTTTACTTACTCCTAAATCTGGAAAAACTCTAATCCAAATTTGTCCAGTTCTTTTAAACTTTCGAGTCATAGCACGTCGCGCTGCTTCAAGACATGAGGCAGAAAGTCTTCCACAACTTAAAGATTGAATCCCATAAATCCCAAAGCTTAATTGCTGAAGTTTCACTCCATCTACTTTTCTCTTTTGGAATTTTCTAAATTTTGTTTTTTTAGGTTGAAGCATTTTAATTATTTTTTTAATCTTTGTAACAAATCCAAACTTTTACACCTAAAATTCCAAAGCCAGTAGATGCCCTTGCTTCTGCATAATCAACTTTTGATGAAAACACATGTAAAGAAATCTTTCCAAATTTTTTCACTTCTGTTTTAGCCATTTCAACACCTTGTAATCTTCCAGAACATGAAAGTTTAAACCCTTCTACATTAGAATCTTTTTTTAAAAGAGTTTGAACAAGAGAAAAAATTTGTTTCACAGGTTTTTGCACTTCAAGCCCATGAGCAATAAGCTCCGCTACAAATTGTGCACTCTTAGAAAACTTTGTCAATTTTTTCGGAGTCCAATTGCTTGGGGTTTCAAAATATTGCTGAGTTAAGCCTTCAAGATGATTCGCATAAAATTTTAATTGGGGAGATTTTTCGGTTTTGGCTGATTGGATTGTGTTTTTGTATGAAACTAGTTCATTAAGTTTGGTAGAATTTTTTTTATCTAAAACGAGTTGAAACCAAAGTTTTTTCTCAAAAGCTTTCCAGTCTAATTGATTAGGAAGAAATTGCCATTGTTTAGTTCTATAGTTTTGAAAAAAAGAAGTAAGCTTTAACTCAACATTTTTTTTCTCTACTTTGCTGTCAAAAACTCTAGGTGAGCAAAAAAAAGATTGAATTGAAAGAGCTGCGGGTTGTTGGCTTAAGTGAGTTGTTGAAGCACGAGTTCCAGCTTGCTGAAAAACTTTGGTTAAAAACTTTTGTAATTGAATTTGTTTTTGTGTAAGATTTGCATACATTCTATCACTATACCAAGTAGCATGGAAGTGTTTGTTGGTTTGTAATCTAAGTGCAATTGGAGAGATTTTTTGACCCATAATTTATCTTTTTTTTTCTTTTTTCTTATGTGTTGGTCTTTTGCGTGTTAAAGCGAATTCTCCAAATTTATGGCCAATCATAGATTCTTGGATTTCAATTTCAATAAAAGATTTTCCATTATGGATTTTAAATTTTTTATGTACAAATTGAGGTAAAATAGAGGAATGTCTAGACCAGACAGCGTTGGTTTTTGCTGTCAAAATTGTTGGGTTGACAAATGGACCTTTCCAAAGTGATCTTGTCATAAAAGAACTAATTTTTTTTGCAAAAGTGGCGAAATTGGCAACCGCGTTACCTTGAGGTGGTAATAAACTTTGTTTTTGTGGGTTCAAGTCCCACCTTTTGCATATTAAATTTTGGTAGAAACCATAAATTTACATTTCAATTGGACACCTTCCAATCTTAAAAGTTTGAGCAGATCCAGAAAAAGAAAGCCTTGAGTTTGAATTGATTGAAACTGAATACACATTTTGTATGTTCTCAATTCAATTTGTTCTCTTGATTTTTTATCAATATGAGGGGATTTTAAAAGAGTTGATTTCTCCATTTGAGTTGGCAAATACTGAACCGATGGAGTCAAAAGTTGAGAAGTTTTTCGTCCAATTGTGTCTGCACCAAAAAGAATAAGTTTGGAAGCTTTTTGGAGAAGAAGTTTTTCATAAGATTTAAAAACTAATTGAATGTGCATGCATATTTTATTTTTGCAGCCTACGGCCGGACTTGAACCGGGGACCTTTCCCTTACCATAGGAATGCTCTGCCAACTGAGCTACGAAGGCAATGGAGATGACCGGACTCGAACCGGTAACTTTATGCTTGCAAAGCATACATTCTGCCAATTGAAGTACATCCCCATAAATCTCGGAGAAAATGGGATTCGAACCCATGGTATACAAAAGTATACGTTGATTTAGCAAACCAAAGCCTTCAGCCACTCAGCCATTTCTCCCAAAAAATCTAGTTGTATGTCACAAAGTTTTGACACAAAAAAACTCAAAAATTTTACTTTAAATTTCGGACCTCAACATCCCGCTGCACATGGAGTTTTACGACTTGTTCTTGAAATGAATGGAGAAGTTGTTGAACGTGCTGATCCACATATTGGATTATTGCATAGAGGCACAGAAAAATTAATTGAATATAAAAATTATATTCAAGCACTTCCTTACTTTGATCGATTAGATTATGTTTCTATGATGGCTCAAGAACATGCTTA
This sequence comes from Ostreococcus mediterraneus, assembly GCA_012295225.1. Classification (NCBI taxonomy): domain Eukaryota; kingdom Viridiplantae; phylum Chlorophyta; class Mamiellophyceae; order Mamiellales; family Bathycoccaceae; genus Ostreococcus; species Ostreococcus mediterraneus. Next base: position 7,494 of record CM022724.1, read on the forward strand.
TTCTTTAGCTGTAGAAAATCTCTTACATTGTCCAGTTCCTTTAAGAGCTCAATATATTCGTGTGCTTTTCTCCGAAATTACACGTATTTTAAACCATCTTTTAGCTTTAAGTTGTCATGCAATGGATGTAGGGGCTTTAACTCCTTTTCTCTGGGCTTTTGAAGAAAGAGAAAAATTAATGGAATTTTATGAACGTGTCTCTGGAGCAAGATTACATGCATCATATATCAGGCCTGGAGGTGTGGCACAAGATTTACCTCAAGGCCTCTGTGATGATATTCACAAGTTTTGCCAAACATTTGCTTCTAGAATTGATGAAATGGAAGAAATGCTCACTCAAAATAGAATTTGGAAACAAAGGTTAGTTGATATTGGAACAGTTTCAGCTAAAGATGCTCTTGCATATGGATTTTCTGGAGTCATGATTCGTGGATCTGGACTAGCTTGGGACTTAAGAAAAACTCAACCATATGAAGTTTATAATCAGCTTCAATTTGATATTCCAGTTGGGTCTCAAGGAGATTGTTATGATCGTTATCTTATTCGAATTGAAGAAATGAGACAAAGTTTACGTTTGATTGTTCAGTGTTTAAATCAATTACCACAAGGAATTATTAAAGTAGATGATAAAAAAATCTCCCCACCTTCTAGAAAACATATGAAAGAATCAATGGAATCTTTAATTCACCATTTTAAATTATTTACTGAAGGATTTGTAGTTCCTGCAGCAGAGACCTATACTGGTGTTGAAGCTCCTAAAGGTGAATTTGGTGTGTATTTGGTAAGTAATGGAACAAATCGACCTTATCGTTGTAAGATTCGTGCTCCTGGTTTTGTTCATTTACAAGCTCTTGATTTTATGTCAAAACATCATTTACTTGCAGATGTGGTAACAATTATTGGGACTCAAGACATTGTATTTGGTGAAGTAGATCGATAAAACGGGAGAAACGGGACTTGAACCCGCACCAACCGGCGTGACAGGCCGGGACTCTACCAATTAAGCTATTTTCCCTTGATTTAGGTGTTAACGGGTTCGAACCGCTGACATTTTCGGTGTAAACGAAATGCTCTACCAACTGAGCTAAACACCCTAAAAAAATCCAAACCCTATGGTTGAATATTTTCCAATTTTACTTTATATTTGTGTAAGTGCAATTTTATCTGGCATCATTTTAAGCTTATCATATTTTGTAGCTATTCAAAAACCTGATCCAGAAAAAACTTCAGCTTATGAATGTGGATTCGATCCTTTTGAAGATGCACGAGGCAAATTTGATATTCGATTTTATCTTGTAGCTATTTTATTTATTATTTTTGACCTTGAAGTCACTTTTCTCTTTCCATGGGCCATTTCTTTAAGAAGCATTGGTTTGTTCGGCTTTTGGTCAATGATGATTTTTTTAATTATCTTAACTCTTGGCTTCGTGTACGAATGGCGTAAAGGTGCTTTAGAATGGGAATAAGTATATCTTGGGAGACAATGTCTCCCAAGAAATAGCATTAGGCTTTAAATTGTTGTGTATATGAATCACAAAAATCTGCAAGTTTTTTCATTGTTTGCTCTGATAATGAACCTTCTGATTTAATTGTTTGAAGTAAAGAAGAATCTACAGCTTTTAATAAACCTTCTTCATATTTAGCAATTTCAGAAATTTTCAATGTATCTAAATACCCTTTTGTTGCCGCAAAAATTACTACAACTTGTTGTTCAACACTCATTGGAACAAATTGACCTTGTTTTAACACTTCGGTTAAACGAGACCCACGATTTAATAAGTATTGAGTAGCTGCATCTAAATCAGATCCAAATTGAGCAAAAGCTGCAACTTCACGATATTGAGCTAATTCTAATTTTAATGAACCTGAAACTTGTTTCATAGCTTTCATTTGTGCTGCTGATCCTACTCGACTTACTGATAACCCTACATTAATAGCTGGACGAATTCCTTTGAAAAATAATTCTGTTTCTAAGAAAATTTGCCCATCTGTAATTGAAATTACGTTTGTAGGAATATAAGCAGATACATCTCCACCTTGTGTTTCAACAACTGGAAGAGCTGTCATAGAACCCCCACCTTCTTCATCCGCCATTTTCGCAGATCTTTCTAGTAAACGTGAATGTAAATAAAATACATCCCCAGGGAAAGCTTCACGACCAGGAGGTCTTCTTAAAAGTAGTGACATTTGACGATAAGCTACAGATTGTTTACTTAAATCATCATAAATAATTAAAGCATGCATCCCATTATCACGGAAATACTCAGCCATTGCACAGCCAGAATATGGAGCTAAAAATTGTAATGGAGCTGGATCTGAAGCAGTCGCTGCAACAACAATTGTATAGTGAAGAGCATTTCTATCTTGAAGAACTTTCACTAATTGAGCCACAGTTGAACGTTTTTGACCCACAGCTACGTAAACACAATATAATTTTTTTGATTCATCAGGAGATTCATTAATTGTTCTTTGATTAATAATTGTATCAATTGCAATCGCAGTTTTTCCTGTTTGACGATCTCCAATAATAAGTTCACGCTGGCCACGACCAACTGGAACTAAACTATCCACAGCTTTTAAACCAGTTTGCATTGGTTCATGCACAGATTTTCTAGCAATAATTCCAGGAGCTTTTAATTCAACACGTCGAGGTGTTACGTTTGGAATTGGACCCTTCCCATCAATTGGGTTTCCAAGACCGTCTACAACACGTCCAAGCATGCCTTTTCCTACAGGTACATCTACAATAGACCCTGTTCGTTTAACAATGTCACCTTCACGAATGTTTGTATCACTCCCAAAACATACGATCCCTACATTATCATTTTCTAAGTTTAACGCCATTCCTTTGACACCACTATCAAATTCAACCATTTCACCAGATTGAATTTTATTTAATCCATAAACACGAGCAATCCCATCTCCAACTGAAAGAACTCTTCCAATTTCATCAATATTTAAATCTGAATAATGATTTGAAATACGTTGTTCAAGTAAATTTGATAATTCCATTGCTGAAAGACTCATAAATCTTTATTTTTTTAGGTTACACCTAGATCTTTTGATAAATACACCAAGACAAATTAAAATTGTTGTGGGATAATTTCCCAAGGACTTCTAAATTGAAAATTCCTAAATTGTTGAGAAAGTTGAACTGGTTCTGCAATCACTCTCTTCTTTGTATCATCATACTTAAACTCTAAATACCCTGTTAAAGGAAAATCTTTTCGTAAAGGGTGACCTTCAAATCCATAATCAGTTAAAATTCTACGTAAATCTGGATGGTTTAAAAAACAAATTCCAAACATATCCCAAGTTTCTCTTTCAAACCAATTAGCTGAAGGATATAAACTTGTCACAGATTCAATAGATGATGTTTCCTCTAATTCAACTTTGACTCTAATTCGTTTATTTTGAGAAAGACTCAATAAATGATAGACAACTTCAAATCGATTTGATCTAGCTGGGAAATCCACAGCAGTCACATCAATTAACATTTTGTATTGTGTAGTGGAATGATTTTGAAGAACTTGAAGAGCTGGAATTAAGTGTTTTGCTTGATGAAGAATAAGAGTTAGTTCTTTTGGTTGAATGATTACTTTTCGAATCCACTGTGGAAAAAGTAAAAGAGGAGAAACATTCATAAATACAAATTTTTTTAATCAAAAATCCTATTTTTTATACCATAAAAGTGTGGTTTTATTCTGAGAGATTTTTTTTTGTAACTGAAGAAGCCCATAGAGAAGAGCTTCAGCTGTTGGGGGACAGCCTGGTACATAAATGTCTACAGGCACAATTCGATCACATCCGCGAACAACAGAATATGAATAATGATAATATCCACCACCATTTGCACAGGATCCCATAGAAATCACCCATCTAGGTTCAGGCATTTGATCATAAACTTTTCTTAAAGCTGGAGCCATTTTATTTGTTAAAGTCCCCGCAACAATCATTACATCCGATTGTCTTGGACTTGGACGAAAAATCATCCCAAATCTGTCTAAATCATAACGAGCTGCACCAGTATGCATCATTTCAACTGCACAACAAGCTAACCCAAAAGTCATAGGCCATAAAGAACCTTGACGAGCCCAATTAATTAACCCATCCACCTTAGAAATAACATAATCACTAGATGATACTTGGCTTTGATAAAGAAGTGAAGACATAGAACCATTTTTTTTTATTCACACTAGAGAGAAAATCATCTATGACAAAACAAACACAATTATGCAATATTTACACGAACCGATTACCATTATTCTTCAAATGAAAGCAATCAAAACTAACCAATTCAATCAATTAAGGCAATTCATGAAAAAAATTGATCCCCAAGCTAGTTTAAATTTAAAAACTCAAAATCCATCCCTTCAAAAATTAGCTCAAAGCTCTACATTTTTTTTAAAGTCTAGTTCTTTAAGACTCCTGGCTTCTTTAATTCAAAAAGACTCAATCAAAGACAATGGATTCTTTGAATTTGACAAGAGCAAAATTGTAATTTTAGGAGGATTCTATCAAAACCAACAATTAGATTTCTATCAACTAAGAAATGTATTGGACTTCAATGCATCTAAAATGGGTGTGTTAGGTTCTTTAAGTAAAAGACCAAGATTTTTGTTGTTTTACGGTCAACTTTTAAGTCGTATGTTTTCAATTTTAAAGGCGAATAACGGGAATTGAACCCGTATTTTCAGAGTCACAGTCTGATACTTTAACCGATTAAGTTATACTCGCCGTCAAGGTTAGAGACGGAATTGAACCGTCATTCTAAGATTTGCAATCTCATACATTACCATTATGTTATCCAACCAAAAAAACTCAATTTTGTGAATTGTACCAGCTTTTTAACATGTTCTCTCGTGTTGTTTTTATTAGGGGTCTGGGGCATCTTCTTCAATCGCAAAAATATCTTAATCATGCTCATGTCAATTGAACTTATGCTTCTTGCAGTCAACCTCAACTTCTTAATCTTCTCCACTTATCTCGACGATCTTATTGGACAACTCTTTTCATTACTCATCCTCACCGTAGCAGCCGCTGAATCTTCAATTGGATTAGCTCTTCTCGTGATCTATTATAGAACACGTGGAACCATTGCTATTGAATATATGAACCTTCTCAAAGGATAACATGGGAAAGGCAGGATTCGAACCTGCGATGAAATCAATCAGCAGATTTACAGTCTGTCGCTTTGAACCGCTCAGCCACTTTCCCACCAAAAATATATATAAACTATGCCTCAATTAGATATTGTCTCTTACTTTCCTCAATTCTTCTGGTTTTGTATCTTTTTTACAAGTTTTTATCTAACTCTCGTTACACATTACTTACCTAAATTAACAAGAATTTTTGCTGTTCGCCAACAAAGTCAAACTACTTCTCAACCGTCATCAAATGAATTACAAGATCTTGCAAAGACCACACAAACTGTTTTTTCACAAAGTATTCAACACACCAAAGATCAGTGTGCAACTCATTTTCAAGACACACAAAACTTCTTAAATATGCGTACAGATGTTTTTAATACACATACAAATCAAGCATTTCAAAAATACCAAACCAAAAAAATTCAGTTAAACCAAACTGTAAAAAATACAGTTCACCAACTTCAAACAGTTTTACCCATCACAACTTCAAGACCACAATATGTAGATCAAGCCAAAACAAATCAACTTGTTGCACAATATCTACTCAATAAGATGAACCCAACAAAACAGAAAACTAAATAAAACACAACACCTAAACATACAAATCAGATAGAACACAAATCACATCTCTTTACTATGACAAGTAGAAATATGTATTTATTAATGTTCTATACACATAAGTGGTATGTATTGTGTGTGTTTTCTTAGTTGTGTTTATTGTATTAAAAAAGTAATGTTTATGATTTTCCAAAATAAGACTTTAATTCTTGCTTCAACATTGGTATTTCTGGTGTTAAGTTCAAAGAATATTATTATTTATAATGAAGAAATTTTAGTAGCTTTAAGTTTTCTTTGTTTTGTTCTGTTTAGTTTCTCAGCATTTAAAGAAAGTGTGACACAAACTTTTGCTGACCGAAGAAATCTTATTCATCAAGAATTAGAGCAGATGTTAGTCTTAAAAGCTCAAACAATTCAACAATTACATCAAGAATATAAACACAGTTTACATCTTGTGACTAGTTTAGAAGGCTTAAAAAATGGAGCAATTCAAGAACTTGAATCTTCACAAGATCAAAGAATTCAAGCTTTTAAAGTAGGGATGCAAAAAAAATGTGTGCAAAAAGTTCTGCATCTTCTGAATCTTGAGAAACAATTTCAACATGAAGTTCATACCAAAATTCAACGAAGTTTTCAACAAAGTGTTCTTGACTATTTTAAAAAGCATCAATCTAGTTTAACTCCACAATTGATTGATCAAGCTTGTGCTCAATTACAAAAATAAAATTACCACTTGAAAGAACTTCAAGTTCCCACGCTTGCTCTCAAAGGGCAAGCATTCATAAATTCCTTGAGAAGAAATAAAGAAGTGGACACCAACCGAACCCATTCTGACCTCGATCTTTGACCCCAGTTCTTGCTGTAAATACTTTGACTTCATGGGACTCGCAGTTCTCTCAAGACCACAAAACAACCACTTCTATGATGAATTTCATTAATCGTTGGGTATTCTCAACAAATCACAAAGATATTGGAACTCTCTATTTAATCTTTGGAGCTTTCTCTGGTGTACTAGGTTCATGCTTTTCATTACTTATTAGAATGGAATTAGCACAACCTGGAAATCAAATTCTTGCAGGAAACCACCAACTCTATAATGTTCTCATTACAGCACATGCATTCTTAATGATCTTTTTCATGGTAATGCCTGCATTAATTGGGGGCTATGGAAACTGGTTCGTACCAATTATGATTGGAGCACCTGACATGGCTTTTCCAAGACTAAACAATATTAGTTTTTGGTTATTACCACCTTCACTTATTCTTCTATTAAGCAGTGCTTTAGTTGAAGTAGGTGCAGGAACTGGATGGACGGTGTACCCGCCATTAAGTCATATTACAAGTCATTCAGGAGGAGCCGTAGATTTAGCTATTTTTAGTTTACATCTTTCTGGTGCTTCAAGTATTCTTGGAGCTATTAACTTTATTACAACCATTTTTAATATGAGAGGGCCTGGATTAAGTATGCATAGATTACCACTTTTTGTGTGGTCAGTTCTTATTACTGCATTCTTATTACTTTTATCTCTCCCTGTATTAGCTGGTGCTATTACTATGCTTTTAACAGATCGTAATTTTAATACATCGTTCTTTGATCCAGCTGGTGGAGGAGATCCTATTCTTTTTCAACATCTTTTCTGGTTCTTTGGACATCCGGAGGTATATATTCTTATTTTACCAGGATTTGGTATTGTAAGTCATATTATTAGTACATTCTCAAGAAAACCTATTTTTGGCTATCTTGGAATGGTTTATGCTATGTTAAGTATTGGTGTGCTAGGATTTATTGTTTGGGCTCATCATATGTTTACAGTAGGATTAGATGTAGATACCCGAGCTTATTTCACAGCAGCAACAATGATTATTGCCGTGCCTACTGGAATCAAAATTTTTAGTTGGATTGCAACTGCATGGGGTGGATCTATTTATTTAAGAACTCCAATGTTATTCGCTGTTGGATTCATCTTCTTATTTACCGTAGGTGGGTTAACCGGTGTTATGCTAGCCAACGCTGGAATTGACATCGCATTACACGATACCTATTATGTAGTTGCTCACTTCCATTATGTATTATCTATGGGAGCTGTGTTTGCATTATTTGCAGGCTTTTATTATTGGATTGGGAAAATTTCAGGTTATCAATATCCTGAAGTTTATGGACAAATTCATTTTTGGTTATTTTTTATTGGGGTAAATCTTACATTCTTTCCAATGCATTTTCTCGGACTTGCTGGGATGCCAAGACGTATTCCTGATTATCCAGATGCTTTTGCAGGTTGGAATGCTTTATGTAGTTATGGATCTTATCTTTCAATTTTGGCAAGTATCTTTTTCTTTTATGTTGTGTATTTAACATTAACTAGTGAAGAAAAATGCCCAACAAATCCATGGAATTTTGATGAATCGGATCAATCTGTACCAACTTTAGAATGGACAGTGACATCTCCTCCAGCATTCCATACATTTGAAGAGATTCCAGCTATTAAATCTCCCCAGCAAATTGCTCATTAAAGATAACTAAGAATATTAGTTCACTTATGTAAGGGCTTCATAGAAGCCCTTACATATTCCAATACAAGATTCAATACAACCAATTCACTAAGAAAGTGCATTTCGGAGATTCATAAGAAATTTTATCTAGGAGATTCATGAGTTAGGTTTTTATTGAATTCATGATATTATTCTTTTCTAGTTTTTATCTATTAGAGTTTGATTTTCTATGATAAATATATTTAGAGTGGAGTATAGGATGGTATATATATATATACTAGTTGGTTGTCTATGGGTTAAAGGTGTTTATTTCATCTAAAAAATTTCTTTTTTTTTTTATTCTTTCAAGGCAGTCAAAGAGAGGTGTTTCTAGTATCTAGAGGGGTATTAATAGGATATAGGGAGGTGTTAACTAAGATTTATGATTGGTTTCTCATTATAAATATTTTCTGAGTTCAAGTATTCTATGATTGGAATTCTGAGAGTGTCTCGGAGGCATGTTTATGGCATCTGAGAGTCACGTAATCTTATCTTAGACGTCCGAATTCCATAGATTTGTGTCTGAAGTATTGACAACCCATCTGTGATATGTATACATGAATATGATACTAGATTCATAGAGTAGTTTTAAATCATGACGAGTATGAGAAGTATAATAAACTTGTATATCTTAGAGACATAGAAGTTCTTGTGTATTGAAAATAAAGAAGGATTATAAAAGTTCTACATGTAATAGCGTGTATCGGAAGAGTCTCATGTGTTGGAAAGGAAGAAGTTAGTTCTCTGTGTCTATGAAGTATCTACCTCTGGAGAGTATTTCTAGTGTAAATGTTCATGGTCCTAAATAAATCATTTCTGTCTATCTGTAGACCCACACCCTTCTACAGTAGGGAAAGTTTTTTTTGCATTCAAAATGTCTTGTGTACAATGAACACATCTATAGAATTCATGTACTTGATAGAATACATACACTAGCTATTTGATCCAAGACATAATTGTCTCTGAGGACCAATTGTTTTATACAACACACACATAGAAAGACTTTTGTTTCACATGAATGGAAGAATTGAATAGTTTTAGATGATCCAAGAGAAGAAATTTATGAAGGTTGCAAGATTGATTCAAATAGAAAAGTCTTGGTATTTTGTGGGAAAATTTTATGATGGGAAATTATAAAAAAACTTTCCCTACTGTAGGAAGAAAGAAATATTTTGATGACCACATAAACTTGGTCCATAAAATATTCATAGACAATCCATACTTTACATACTCAATACTCTCGAGATTGGATAATTGATACGTATACATTAGATACTTTTATACATGAACGATTGAATAAGATTCTTCTTCACAAGATAATATAGATACATGTATACATTGATAGTATTGGTATGTATAAGATATAATGTAGTGTTTATGATGGTTTGTAGCGTTTAAAGGTATCTATTTCATATAAAAAATTTTCTTTTTTTTATTCTTTCAAAGAAGTGAAACATAGTTCATCGGAATCATAGAAGTCTTGATTTCTTATCAATCTTGTATTTTTAGATATGTTACAGTATTAAATACTAGAGAAATGTTCTGTTGGTAACTCTATTAGAAAGCTAGCAGTTATAAGATAGTAGTGTTAGAAACAAAGAAGTTATGTGTCTCTCTGTCTAAGGTCTAAAGGTAATGAAGTGTCTATCTCTGCCCGGTATCTATATCTGTGCTCAGTGTCATCTCTGTCACTCTCCATAGAGCCACGGCCCCTACAGTAGGGAAAGTTTTTTTGTTGTTCGAAATGTTTATATAATTCATAAATTACTTAGATGATACATCCGTATTTGACACAATTAATGTTTCTAGACAACTCACATCTTAGAATATATGACTCTTACAACTACATAACTACTCTACATAGAACACTTCATACACACATGAACTACATATATATGACTATACCAGAGAGAGATACTTTCCATGAATAAAACATTTCCTATCTTTACATGCTAAGGTTGCTTCTCATAGTTTCTATCATAAACTTTATTACAACAAATCTCGTAAATAAAAACATTTTTATTTATCTAACTTCATGGTTCTGCATTTATTTGTGTACACAGAAAGAGCCTCTATACACCTTATATAAACAATAACGTTTATTAAAACAATTATTTATTATTATGGGAAGCTTATTCAATATGAATGCTAAACTTTTATTTGGTTTAGGTGCTCTAGCTACCGCTGGAGTCACAACGCTAGTATCATGGTTCTCAAGACCAGATACATTTTTTTTTACAGCTGATGATGATTATATCAGTGCAAAACTCACAAATACAGTATTAGATGCGAAGAAGTATTTATTTACAAGAGATGAAATGCAAGCTATGATTGAAACTAGTGTTCGAAAAGTTATTCATGAAGAATATCAAAACATTTTCTGGAGCACCATCTCTTCTCTAGGTGATAGTGTATTCTTTGCAGTGAATTCTTTCAAAGAATTATGTGTAGCCAAGCCATTCTTTGTGTTAGGGACTAGTCTTGTTGTATATTTTGGATATAAATTTAAATATTTATTTACTGAATATTTCCCGAATGTCTCAAAAAAGATTGAATTATTTTTCTTTGGTAATTCAAAACTAGAGTCTACAGAGATTCTTGAGAAAGGAACTTTACAGGCTACTAATGAATTACAGGAGTTAACAAATGAATTACAGGAGTTAACAAATCTTCAACACAAGTATTCAAAAGAGATTAGTCAAATGTTTCTTGATTTATGTGGGACGTTGACTAAGAAGTTGGAGGAGACTAATCATTTAATTGAAGAATCAAATAATGCAACATGTCAATTAGTAATGACAATGAAAACAACTCAAGATGAAACGTTTAAAGGTTTAGAAAAGGTTATTACAAATACTGTAACTACTCTCCATGAACATAAGGTTTTTATTATTAATGCATTGGATCATGTTCAATTGGATTTGCTTGAGAAATTACAAACTATTCATGGAACAACTTGTGATATTCGTTACATGACGATGCGTGTTATGAGTAAGATTGTTGGAGGTAATCATCAAGTTTCAGCTCAAGTTCATCAAGTACCCTACGTTCGTGAAGTACGTGAGCAAGGTAGTAGTACAGAAAATGTTGCGCGTAAAGAACAATGCGTTGCTACTGATGATGTGAATCTTGTTCGTCAAAACTCTGATATTGGTAATGTTGGACATCAAGATCATACTGTTGTAACAGTTGCAGATGTTGGTACAGTTGAAAATGTTCAAGGAGCTCAAAATCAATTTGAGAGCTTACGAGATGAATATTTTAATAGTTTGAATCAAGAACCATTTCAACGCGAAGCTTTTTTTGGAAATTTCAACGATATGACCTTAGAAGAGTTTAATAGTATTCCTCATCCTTACGGTCTTGATATGACAAGTTCTTCTAGTTCTTCTGCAAATTCTGTATTAGAAGCTTTTGATTGGTCTATTTTTTATTCAATTGAAAGTCTTTGTATGTTGATTATTTTATTTGGATTATTATTTCATATTAAAAAAAGCAAGTTCTATGGTATTTATTAAATCTAAATTAAATTCTAGATTTGAATTATATAATTTAACTAAGGTTCGTACCTATGCACAACACGTCGGTAATGAACTCAACGTACAAGTTAAGGTTGTCTTCTTTGGAGGGTTTCTTGGACCCTCCAATTGTTTTCACTGTTCTTTGATTTTTATGTGAATTTAGGTGTTTTCACGTTCTTCTTTGAGCTTTGTATGTTTTGTGTATGTGTATGGGTGTGTGATTATTCTATCCGTGTGTTTGGTGCATTCTTGTAATGTTTGTGTTAAGGCGTGTCTATGTTTGTTGTAGGTTTTGTTGGTGAACTGTTTGGTTGTGTATGTTTATTATAGATATTTTTTTTGTCTTGTTTTCAGAGAGTGAGCTAAGGCGTGAAATCAGCCGCCTGGGGACTACGACCGCAAGGTTAAAACCCAAAGGAATTGACGGGGGCTTACACAAGCGGTGGAGCATGTGGTTTAATTCGACACAACGCGCAAAACCTTACCAATTTTTGACATAAATTAAGAGATATTCGTTGAGAATGTTTGTTTTAGTTTACAGGTGCTGCATGGCTGTCGTCAGTTCGTGGCGTGAGCTGTTGGGTTAAGTCCCAGAACGAACGCAACCCTCAGGGTTTTTGCTTTGAATCAAAACCCCAACTGCCAGTGAGATACGGGAGGAAGGAGAGGATGACGTCAAGTCCGCATGGCCCTTATGAATTGGGCTACACACGTGCTACAATGGTGATGCCAAAAAGATGCAATTTGGTCACAAGGAGCTAATCTCTAACCATCACCTTAGTTCAGATTGTTCTCTGCAACTCGAGAACATGAAGTCGGAATCGCTAGTAATCGTAGATCAGCATGCTACGGTGAATTTGTATCTAAGCCTTGTACACACCGCCCGTCACACTACGAAAGTGAACTGCACTCAAAAAAATCACCCTTCTAAACAATTAGATCAATCTTACACACTTCAACATTGAATTCTCGTGTTTTGAAGACATTTTTACAGTGTTGTCTATGATTATAGTGAAGTCGTAACAAGGTAGCTGTAGGGGAACCTGTAGCTGGATAGACTCCTTTTTTTTTATTGAAGTAAATCATGAATTGTTTGAATGGATGAGTTTGATCCTGGCTCAGAATGAACGCTAGCGAAAAGCTTAACACATGCAAGTTGAATGTTTTTTAAACATAGCGAACGGGTGAGTAACGCGTAAGAATCTACCAAAGAATTTGTGTTGATCACAAATAGTTGTAAAGATATGTAGTATCGTTTTTTGATGAGCTTGCGTAAGATTAGATAGTTGGTGGGGTAAAGGCCTACCAAGTCAATGATCTTTCACTGGTCTTAGCGGATGACCAGTCACACTGGGACTGAGATACGGCCCAGACTCTTTTTGGAGGCAGCAGTGAGGAATCTTGGACAATGGGCGCAAGCTTGATCCAGCTATTTCGCGTGGGTGAAGAAGGTTATGTTGATCGTAAAGCCCTTTCATGGAGGTGAAAGATAATGTCTTAACTCTAAAAAGAAGCTCCGGCAAATTCTGTGCCAGCAGCCGCGGTAAGACAGGAGGAGCGAGTGTTATTCAGAATTATTGGGCGTAAAGGGCATGTAGGTGGATTCTGTGGGTTAATTGTGCCATTCCAAATGTTATCATTGGGTTTGCGATTAATACTTAGTATCTTGAGATCAATGGAGGAAAATAGAATTTCTAGTGGAGAGGTTAAATTCTTAGAGATTAGAAGGAATATCTAAAGCGAAGGCAATTTTCTGGGTTGAATCTGACACTGAGGTGCGAAAGCGTGGGGAGCAAACAGGATTAGATACCCTGGTAGTCCACGCCGTAAACAATGCTGATTCCTCTTTGGATGACAAAAAAAATTATTTTAAGGGACCAACCTCCCTTAAAATTTAATGAGATAGTTCAGTTTGGTAGAACGTCGGACTCATACCTCGATGGTCGGGGGTTCAATCCCCCCTCTCATTACACACAGTTTTAAATGGATGCTTAGGTTTAACAAGTTTATGGACGTTTATCAATGCGAAAAGTCACTTGAAGAGAATCCTCAATGACAAGTGAATCTCCAATGTGGAAAACCACAACATATAACATACTACAAAGGGAACTGAAACATCTAAGTACCTTTAGGAAAAGAAATCAACCGAGATTCCGTAAGTATTGGCGAAAGAAAGCGGAAAAGACAACGCAAAAACTCTATCAAACAGAACAAGGTGGGATCCTTGACCAAAGATGGTGATAGTCCAGTATTCTTTGAAAGGTTTTTGGAATTTGAAGTAAAACAAATCAAATTGTTTGAATAAAAGGAGGCCCACCTTCTTTGTCTAAATATATTGTTAAGACCGATAGTGAACAAGTACCGTGAGGGAAAAGTGAAAAGAACCCTAGAAAAGGGAGTGAAAAAGATCCTGAAATTTAAAACGTACAAGCAGTCAAACAAATCATGGAATTTGTGTGGCGTACCTTTTGCATAATGGGTCAGTGAGTAAATAAATTCAGCTTGCTTAATCGGATACGTGGAGGCGAAGCAAAAGCGAGTATGCAAAATGCATTCTGTTGGATTTATTTGACCCGAAACTAAGTGATCTACCTATGAACAGGTTGAAGAAAGCGTAATTTCTTTTGGAGGACCGAACCGACGTCTGTAGCAATAGGCGCGGATGATTTGTGGGTAGGGGTGAAAGGCCAATCAAACTTAGAGATAGCTGGTTCTTCGCGAAATTTATTGAGGTAAAGCGTTCAATTTTGGTCAAAAGGGGTAGAGCACTCATTAAGCTATGGGGGCCCAAAGCCTTACTGATCTTTGTGAAACTCCGAATACTTTGTGACTTGAAGTTGAATAGACAGACTTAAAGTGCTAAGGTTTTAAGTCAAAAGGGAAACAGCCCAGAATTTTTGCTAAGGTCCTTAAACAATAAGTAAGTGGATAAAGAAGTTTATTTCCGACAACAACTAGGAAATTGGCTTGGAAGCAGCCATTTTATGATGAAAGCGTAATAGCTCACTAGTCGAGGAAAAAAGCACTGACAATGTATCGGGGCTCAACTTATTTACCGAAGCAATGTAGAAAGAGGTAGCGAAGCGTTTTGTAAACCGATGAAGATGTCTTGTGAAAGATATTGGAGGATTCAAAAGTGAATATACTGACATGAGTAACGAAAAAATCATGTGAAAATCATGATCGCCGTAAGTTCAAGGGTTTCTGCGGTCCGCTTCTCGGCGCAGAGTGAATCGGCTTCTAAATTTCATGTGAAAACATTGAAATGATGAACTTCATCAAACTGACAAATTGCAATAAAAAAATAACCAAATTGGATAGGAAATTTTTATGTTCAATTTCAGGAAAAAGTTTGATATTTAATAACCGTACCCAAAACCGACACTGGTGAACAAGTCGAATAGACTCAGGCGTTGAGATAACCATGCTGAAGGAACTCGGCAAAATATTCCCGTACCTTAGGAAGAAGGGAAACCAAATATTGGTGACACAAAAATGAGGGTGACGACTTTTTACTAAAAAATTAGGACTCTGCAAAATGGTAACATGAAGTATAGGGTCTGACGTCTGCCCGGTGCTAGAAGCTTAAGAGGAGAGTTGAAAGATTTGAATTCAAGGCCTAGTAAACGGCGGTTGTAACTATAACAATCATAAAGTAGCGAAATTCCTTGCCAGCTAATTCCTGGCCTGCATGAAAGACGTAACGATTGCCCTACTGTCTCCAGCATGGACTCAGTGAAATTGAATTTTCCGTGAAGATGCGGAAATCGTGCCCCAAGACGAGAAGACCCTATGCATCTTTACTGTACATTTACATTGAACAAAGAACTTAAGTATGTAGGAAAGGTGGGAGTGCTTACATCCTTGAAATACCACCTTCTTGAGTTCTTCATTCTTATTTGCATGGCAAAAAAAGTGTATATGAGGCAGTTTGACTGGGGCGGTCGCCTCCTAAAGAGTAACGGAGGCGTACGAAGGTAAACTCAATGAAAGTTGGAAACTTTCTGAAGAATGTAATGGTAAAAGTTTGCCTGACTGCAAGACTCAACAAGTCGAGCAGAGACGAAAGTCGGTCATAGTGATCCAAAAGTACCGCGTGGAAGGGCTTTTGCTTAACGAATCAAAGATACGCTAGGGATAACAGGCTAATAATTCCCAAGAGTCCTTATCGACGGAATTGTTTGGCACCTCGATGTTGACTGATCATATCCTGGGGCTGAAGAAGGTCCCAAGGGTTCGGCTGTTCGCCGATGAAAATGGTACCTGAGTTGAGTTTAGAACGTCGTGAGACAGTTTGGATTCTACCTGGGGTGCGCGTAAGAATTGAGAAAACTACTTCTTTGTACGAGAGGACCGGAAGTATTCAACCTCTGGTGGACTGGTTGTTAAGCCATTAGCATTGCCAGGAAGCTACGTTGAGACAGGAGAACCGTTGAAAGCATATGAAACGGGAAACTTTTTTCAAGACAAATTCTTTTTTTTCGTGAAAGATTCTCACGTTGATAGGCGAAATGTGTACAATTTGTAAAAATTCTAGCTTTTTCGTACTAAACTTTTTAAACACAGATAGTGCAACAAAACACAAATTCTATGAAAAGACTTTCTTTTTTAAAACAACCACTACTTTCTGCAGTGAATGACCATCTCATTGATTATCCAACTCCATCAAACTTAACCTATATGTGGGGCTTCGGATCAACGGCTGGAATTTGTTTAATTTTACAAATTTTAACTGGAATCTTTTTAGCAATGCATTATACTCCACATATTGATCTAGCTTTTTTAAGTGTAGAACATATTATGAGAGATGTTGAAGGTGGTTGGTTCTTACGTTATATGCACGCCAATGGAGCAAGTATGTTTTTTATTGTTGTGTATCTTCATTTATTTAGAGGATTATATTATGGGAGTTATACAAGTCCAAGAGAATTAGTTTGGATCGTTGGAGTAATTATTTTACTTCTCATGATTCTTACAGCATTTATTGGATATGTTTTACCTTGGGGTCAAATGTCATTTTGGGGAGCAACCGTAATTACAAGTCTTGCCAGTGCTATTCCAGTTGTAGGGACTGATATCACTCATTGGCTTTGGGGCGGATTTTCAGTAGACAATGCAACCCTTAATAGGTTTTTTAGTTTACATTATTTATTACCTTTTATTATTGCAGGAGCAAGTCTTGTCCATATTGTAGCTTTACATCAGTACGGGTCAAATAACCCTTTAGGATGTAGTTCAACAGTAGATAAAATTCCTTTTTATCCTTATCTTTTACTGAAAGATCTTGTTGGTTGGGTAGTTTTTGCTTTATTTTTCTCATGGTTTATTTATTTTGCGCCGAATGCATTAGGTCATCCAGATAATTATATTCCAGCCAACCCTATGTCTACTCCTGCTCATATTGTTCCAGAATGGTATTTTTTACCAGTTTATGCAATTTTAAGAAGTATTCCTAATAAGTTAGGTGGTGTATTAGCTATTGGTTTAGTTTTTGCATCTTTATTAGTGTTACCTTTTATTCATTCATCTCCTATTAGAAGTTCAAGTTTCAGACCTATTCACAGAAAATTATTTTGGTTATTAGTGGCTGATAATTTACTTTTAGGTTGGATTGGATGTCAGCCTGTGGAGGATCCTTATGTGTTGATTGGTCAATTAGCCTCGGTGTATTTCTTTGTGTATTTTCTGATTTGCATGCCTTTATTGGGGAAATTGGAGCATTACTTACTCACAAATAAAATCTAAAACCTATGGGCTCACACGAGCCCACACAAAAAAATCTATGTTTTTATGGCCAGGCTTTGTCAATTAGTGAATGTTGGGAGAACCCACAAACCAAATCGAGATAAAACGCCAGCACTGAGTGGAGCTCCACAAAAAAAAGGTGTCTGTCTAAGAGTTTATACCAAATCTCCAAAAAAACCTAATTCAGCAGTTCGAAAAATTGCAAAAATTAAATTGACCAATCAAAATGAAATTATTGCATATATTCCAGGAGAAGGTCATAATTTACAAGAACATTCAGTTGTGCTTGTAAGAGGTGGAAGAGTCAAAGATTTACCTGGAGTTAAATATAAAATTATTCGAGGCGTTTTTGATTTTCAAGGGGTGAAAGGACGAAAACAAGCAAGATCAAAATATGGAACAAAAAAACAATAATTTATGGATAGCTCTTTAATTCACTATAACTTTTTTGTTGGACAAGGTTCTACTAGTGTACAAAAATTTCTTCAATCATTAATGAAAAAAGGGAATAAAAAAACTGCTCAAAAGATTCTTGGCAAAACAATTTTTTTATTACAAAAAATGCAACCTTTTGTCTCTAAAGATCTCATCTTTGATCAAGCCTTAAAAAATATTCAACCTATTTTTGAATTTAAAAAAGCTCGAGTAGGAGGCATGACTCAGATGATCCCGGGAGCAAAAAAATACCAAAAACAAGAAAATTTAGCTATCAGATGGATCTTAGAATCTGCTAGAGAGAAGCACAGAAAAACTAAAGCCCTAAAAACTCATCACTATAGTTTTGAATATTTTTTAGCTCAAGAAGTTTTCTCTGCATACACCAATGAAAGTGCCTTAAAATTAAAAAAATTAGAAAGTCACAAACTTGCTGAGACAAATCGAGCTCTTGCTTACCAACGTTGGTGGTAGTTTGTTTATGAACCTTCAAAGGTTCATAAACAAATTTCTCTTAAGGTAAAAGATCAAAAGCAACTAAAGTTCCAGCTACAAGAATTACCCAAGCAAGAGATAATGGAAGAAAAACTTTCCAACCTAATTTCATTAATTGGTCGTAACGATACCTTGGAAAAGCCGCACGTGTCCAAATATAGAGAAATAAAAAGAAAATAGTTTTCAATCCAAGCCAAACAGGCCCGGGAATCCAAGAGAATAAAAAAATATTCAATGGAGGAAGCCATCCACCTAAAAATAAAAGAGAACATAAAATACTCATAAAAATCATATTAGCATATTCACCTAAAAAAAATAAAGCAAAGCCCATTGAAGAATATTCAACATTATATCCAGCAACAAGTTCAGCTTCGGCTTCAGGTAAATCAAAAGGTGCACGATTGGTTTCAGCTAAACAAGAAATAAAGAAAAGAACTAAAAGAGGGAATAAAGGAATTCCAAACCACACATGTTTTTGAGCTAAAACAATTGTTGACAGATTGAGAGATCCCACACAAAGTAAAACAGTAATTAAAATTAAACCCAAAGAAACTTCATATGAAACCATTTGAGCTGTGGATCTTAAAGCACCTAAAAAAGCATATTTGGAGTTACTAGACCATCCAGCAATAATCACCCCATAAACCCCCAAAGATGAAATTGCGAAAATATAAGGAATTCCTAGATTTAAATCTGAGAGTACAATGCCTTCATCAAAAGGAACAACAGCCCATGAAATTAAAGCTAATAAAAAAGTCATAAAAGGGGCACCTAAGAAGAGGAGAATATTGGAACTACTCGGTAATACTGGTTCTTTGACTAATAGTTTTAATCCATCAGCTAAGGGTTGTAAAATTCCAAAGAATCCTACTACATTGGGTCCTTTTCTTCTTTGCATTGAAGCCATAACTTTTCTTTCAGCTAAAGTTAAATAAGCAACTGCGACTAGTAATGGGACAACAATGGTTAAAATTTGGATGAGATTGGTTAGAATATAGAGAAGCATAATTAGAAATGTTTTTGGTGTATCCCTTACGGGAATCGAACCCGTGTTTTCGCCATGAAAAAGCGATGTCCTAACCGTTAGACGAAAGGGACAAATAGGAGAATAGTTGCAATGGTAGAACAGTGGTCTCCAAAACCAAAGGTTAAGGGTTCGAGTCCCTTTTCTCCTGAAAATGCCTGTAACTCAATTGGATAGAGTGTCAGACTACGAATCTGAAAGTTGAGAGTTCGAATCTTTCCAGGCATGAAGGGGCTTATAACTCAGTTGGTTAGAGTATACGCCTGATAAGCGTAAAGTCAGTAGTTCAAGTCTACTTAAGCCCAAAGCGAAAAAAGGGATTCGAACCCTCAACTTTAGCCTTGGCAAGGCTATACTCTACCATTGAGCTATTTTCGCTCAATCTGATGGAATGCAATCATCCCACCAGACAAAAACTTTAATGAAGATGAATTGCATCATTTAAATAAATACAAGTTAAAATTGTAAATACATAAGCTTGTAAACAAGCAACACCAACTTCTAAAAACATTAAAGCAAACACAACTAAAAATGGAATAGCAGCAGCCAATTTTAAAGCTCCACTGAGTGAAAGCATACTCCAAGCAAATCCACTTAAAATTTTCACCAAAGTATGGCCAGCCATCATGTTAGCAAAAAGTCGAACACCTAAACTAATTCCACGGAAACAATATGAAACTAATTCAATCACAACTAATCCTGGAGCTAAAATTAAAGGCGCACCTGGTGGAAGTAAAAAACTAAAAAAGTGTAAGCCATGAGTTTGAAATCCAATCAAAGTCATTGCAATAAATACACAGAATGATAAAGTAAAAGTAATAATAAAATGACTGGTAGTTGTAAAACTATATGGAATCATTCCAATTAAATTACTTAAAAGTAAAAAAGTAAATAATGTAAACACAAAAGGAAAATACTGAATACCTTTTTTCCCAATCTGTTCTGAAACTAAACTTACTACAAATTCATAAATCAATTCAAGAACTGATTGCCATGGTGTTGGAACTAAAGTCCCTCCTTTCACAAAAACTAAAGAGCAAAGAAAAATAAAAGCTCCAGTTGATAAAAGAAAAAATAAAGCAGAGTTTGTAAATGAAAAATAAAAATTTCCTAAATGAAAAGGAATTAAAGAAATAATTGTAAACTGTTCAAGAGGTGAAAAGTACATAATCATAAATTTTTTTGCAAAACTTCTTGCTTTGCGACAAAAAAAAGGGAGCTATGGGAGAAACTTTTTTATTTTTATTTTTTGGATTTTTTGTTCTCTTCTCTGCATTTATGGTGATTAAATCAAAAAACCCAGTCTACTCCGTATTATTTTTAATTTTAGTGTTTTGTAATTCAGCAGGCTTACTTTTACTCTTAAATTTAGATTTCTTTGCTTTAATCTTTTTAATTGTCTACGTAGGAGCTATTGCTGTTCTTTTTTTATTCGTTGTTATGATGTTAAATATCAAATTAACTGAAGTTCAAGAAAGCATCTTTCATTATTTACCTATTGGAGGATTCGTTGGATTAATTTTTTTTGTAGAATTCTATTTTTTATTTCATCAAGAATTTGTCCCTTTACAAACTAGTTCAGTCAGCTCTCAGTTTGATTTACCATTTCAATTTTATTTGTCTAGTGCATTAGCATTTGTTTTCTATGGGTTAACTACAAAAAATTTTGTTCAAAGATTCCAAGAATATTCTCAGCACTTTCATCAAGAACTTGAGACTTTTGATCAAATTGCTTCATCTTCTTTAGATTATGTGATTTGGCCCATTTTTGTAGATTCTAAAACTCCTGTAGAAGCTTTAGGTCAAGTGTTATATACTTATTATTTTTATTTCTTTTTATTAGCTAGTTTGATTTTATTAGTTGCAATGATTGGAGCAATTATGTTAACATTAAATCCACATCGTTCAGTTAAACGTCAAGAAGTGTTTGAACAAAATGCTCGAGACTTTTCAAAGACAGTGCAAAAAATTCGAACATTTGAATAAGAGGTGGGCTCCACCTCTTTGAGATCTCTAGTAGCTCAGTGGTAGAGCAAATGGCTGTTAACCATTGGGTCGTTGGTTCGAATCCAACCTGGGGAGACTTTTTTTTGAAAAAAATATGATTTATGGAATTCATTGTCAAACTTTGGTCTTTCTTTTTCTTGAGTGTAGCTTCTTGTGATGCTCCACAAGCATGGCAATTTGGATTTCAAGATCCAGCTTCGCCTATTGCACAAGGAATTCAAGATCTTCATAATGATATTAGCTTTTTTATGGTTGTTGTTTTAGTTTTTGTTGTGTGGATGTTATTAAGAACTTTATGGCATTTTCATTGGACAAAAAATCCAGTTCCAAGTAAAATTATTCACGGGACTTTTCTTGAAATTGTGTGGACTGTAACCCCTAGTTTTATTTTAATGATTATCGCAGTTCCTTCATTTGCTCTTCTTTATTCAATGGATGAAATTGTTGATCCATCTCTCACTTTAAAAGTGATTGGGCATCAATGGTATTGGACTTATGAGTACTCAGATTACAGTGTTTCAGAAGACGGATCGATTGTTTTTGATAGCTACATGATTGCGGAGGACGATTTAGAATTAGGTCAACTTCGTTTGCTTGAGGTGGATAATCGAGTGGTTCTTCCAGTTCAAACACATATTCGTATTATTATTACTGCAGCTGATGTGCTTCATAGTTGGGCAGTTCCAGCTCTTGGAATTAAATGTGATGCAGTGCCTGGGAGATTAAATCAAACTTCACTTTTTCTGAAACGTGAAGGTGTTTTCTATGGACAATGTAGTGAAATTTGTGGGGCAAACCATGGATTTATGCCTATTGTTGTTGAAGGAGTTCAATTAGATGATTATTTAAATTGGATTTCAAACAAATTAGAAGAAATTTAAT
The DNA here is from genome assembly GCA_012295225.1 of Ostreococcus mediterraneus. NCBI lineage: Eukaryota > Viridiplantae > Chlorophyta > Mamiellophyceae > Mamiellales > Bathycoccaceae > Ostreococcus > Ostreococcus mediterraneus. The sequence goes on from CM022724.1 coordinate 29,840, forward strand.
TCTTTAAGAAAATCAATTGAAAAAAAAAACTTTTATGAACCAACAAAAACACCCATTTCATTTAGTAGATCCTAGTCCTTGGCCTTTCTTCGCATCTTTTGCAGCACTTGTGACTGCTTTTGGTGGAGTTCTCTACATGCATGGATATATTGGTGGAGATTCTTTAGCATCTACTGGATTTTTTATGATTCTTTACACTATGTTTGTTTGGTGGAGAGATATTATTCGTGAATCAACATATCAGGGTCATCATACTACTACAGTTCAAGCTGGATTAAAATCTGGAATGATTTTGTTTATTGTGTCTGAAATTATGTTTTTTCTTGCATTCTTTTGGGCTTTTTTCCATTCAAGTTTAGCTCCAACTATTGAAATTGGTGCTGTCTGGCCTCCAAAAGGCATTGCTGTATTAAACCCATGGGAAATCCCTTTTTTAAATACTTTACTTCTTTTAACTTCTGGTGCAACTGTTACTTGGGCACATCATGCAATTTTAGCAGGACAAAAAACCCAAGGAATTATTAGTTTAATTCTCACAGTCATTCTAGCAGCTATTTTTACTGGATTTCAAGTTGTAGAGTATATTGAAGCTCCTTTTACAATTACAGATGGAATTTATGGGTCAACATTTTTCATGGCTACCGGATTTCACGGTTTTCATGTATTTATTGGAACTATCTTTCTTGCAATCTGTTTAGCAAGATTAATTGCTAACCAATTTTCAACTCACCAACATTTTGGCTTTGAAGCTGCTGCTTGGTATTGGCATTTTGTTGATGTTGTTTGGTTATTTTTATTCGTTGCCATTTATTGGTGGGGAGGTCTTTAAAAGATTAAAGATAAGGACTTTTATGTCCTTATCTTTATTAACTAAAAAAAAGTAAACTTGTCTTTTCAGCCCATAAAAAAATACATGTTGGAAAAAAAAATAAATAAATTAAAAGAGCCGATGTCACCGAAATAATCCAAGCTTTTTGACCATCCATTACACTATACTCAACAATCTGTGAGCCTTTATCAAAATACATGAATTTAATAAAACGTAAATAATAAAAACAACTCACGATACTACAAAAAATAGCAACAGCTACAAAGAAGTAAAGAGAAGAACCTAAAGCAGCAAAAAACACATAAAATTTTGCACAAAATCCAACTAATGGAGGAATCCCTGCCATTGAGAAAAAATTCAATACAAAAGCTAATGCTAGCAAAGGATGAGCTGAAGATAAATATTTAAAATCTTCTAAATATCTAATTCGTTGACCAGTTTTCGCATCTTTTAAACTTAGAACACAGGCAAAAATCTGTGTAGTCATTAAAATATAAAGAATTAAATAGACTAAAACTGATTGTAACCCTTCTACACTTAAACAACTTAAGCCTAAAAACATGTAGCCTAAATGCCCAATTGAACTATAAACTAAAAGTCTTTTCACTTTTCTTTGAGCAAAAGCAGCAAAAGCCCCTACAACTAATGATAAACAACCAGTTAGAATAAGTAAAGGTTGCCATAAACTACTAAGTTCAAAAAAACTTACAAAAAATAATTTAATAAAAATACCTAAAATGGAAGTTTTTGGAACGATTGAAAAAAAAGCGGTCACTGAAGTTGGTGCACCTTCATAAACATCAGGAGCCCAAAAATGAAAAGGAGCAGCGCTAAGTTTAAAAAAGAATCCAACAGCAATTAATAAAATAGCGATTTGAATAAAAAACCAATCACTAGTTTGATTGACTTGAGTATCTTGAGCGAAAAAAATAGCAAGTGATTCAAAATTTGTCAGTCCAGTAATTCCATAAAGAAATGAACAACCTAGAAGAAAAACCCCTGAAGAAAAAGCTCCCAATAAAAAATATTTGAGGCCAGCTTCAGTTGAGAATTCAGATTGACGTTGAGAGGCTGCAAGAACATAAAAACATAAACTTTGCATTTCAATAGCTAAATACATGGAAATTAAATCATAGGATGAAACTAATAGACACATACTAAGAGTTGAAAGTAAGATTAAAACAAGGTACTCAAAATTGTGGAAGTTTTCACTTTCAAAATATTGAAGAGACATGAAAATAGAAATAAAGCTCCCTGCTAAAATAAGAATTTTAAAGAATGAGCTAAGTTCATCTAAATAAAGAGCTTGAGAGAAAAAAATCATTGACTGAACTGGACTATTGAAAACTAATCCAGCAGTTAAGACTAAACTGAGTAAACTCATCCAACTTAATAATTGCATACATGAAGGTTGGCCATGTGTTTTTGAAGTAGAATAAATAACTCCAAACATAAGTAAAGTTAAAGAAGCAATCAAAAGGAAGAGTTCAGGGAGAAAGCCATAGAAATCATTTTCAAAAAATCCCATAAATAATTACATTGTTTTGAGAGTGGATCTTAAATTCTTAAGACCCATTCTTTTTAAAATCGAGTGTTCTGTAAAATGTTTGCAACTGATAAATGAAAGGATTCCAAAAAAATTGAAGGATAAACTCCCATCCAAAAGATACAAAGAACAAAAGGAAGTAAAATAAAAAATTCTCGTCGATTAATATCAGCAAATTTATTTAAATAAATTGGTTTAAGATTTCCAAACACAACTCTGTTATATAACCAAATAGAATAAGCTCCACCTAAGATCATTCCAGTAGCTGCACATGTTGCAATAAATGTGTTTGTTTGAAAGACCCCTACTAAAATTAAAAATTCTCCAACAAAACTACTAGTTCCTGGGAGACTAAGGTTACCTAATGTAAAAATAAAAAAGCAAAAAGAGAATAAAGGCATAGTTTGAACCAAACCTCCATAATATCTAATTAACCTAGTGTGTGTTCGATCATAAAGAATTCCAATACAAAGAAAAAGAGCTGAAGCCACGAATCCATGGCTAAGCATTAATAAAATAGCTCCTTCAATTCCTTGAACATTTAAACTAAATAAGCCTAATGTCACAAAGCCCATATGAGCGACTGAAGAATATGCAATGATTTTTTTTAAATCAATTTGTCTTAATGTTGTAAAAGATGCATAAATAATTCCTAGTACACTTAATGTATAAACTAATGGAGTAAAGTAAACACTAGCTTCAGGAAAAAGAGGAATAGAGAATCTTAAAAATCCATAAGTTCCTAATTTTAATAAAATTCCAGCTAAAATTACAGATCCTGCTGTAGGAGCTTCAACATGAGCTTCCGGTAACCAAATGTGAAAAGGAATCATTGGTACTTTCACAGCAAATGAGAGAAAAAAAGCTGCCCAGAGAAAAAGTTGTCTACGTTCACTAAATTCAATGGTGTTTAAGACTTGAAGATCAGTGGTTCCTACTTGAAAATAAATGAGTAAAATGGCAATTAACATAAAAAGAGAGCCGATTAAAGTGTAAAGGAAAAATTGATAAGCGGCACGAATTTTTCTTTCCCTAGATCCCCAAACTCCAATAATTAGAAACATTGGAATTAAAACACTTTCAAAAAATACATAGAAAAGAACTAAATCTAGCATACAAAAGACTGCAATCATAAAACTTTCAAGGAATAAAAAAGCTACAAGAAATTCTTTCACAAAGTGATTGACTGACTTCCAACTAATAAGTAAACAAACTGGGACTAAAAAAGTGGTGAGAAGAATAAAAAAGAGAGAAATCCCGTCAATCCCAATATAAAAATTCATATTAAAAAAAGACAACCATTCAATTTGTTGAACATATTGAAATTTGGCCGAAGCATTATCAAAAAAGATCCATAGACTTAAAGAAAGAATGAAATTGACTAATGTAACAGTTAAAGCAAAAAGTTTCATTTGCCTTAAAGCAGTTGTTGGGAAAACTAAAACGCCTAAAGCCCCAAGGACTGGAAGAGTTAGTAAGCAAAGAAGGATGTTTTGCATAAACCTATTTTTTTGAACAAGAAGATTGTATGGGATTTCCCATACAATGCTTCCTTATTTTTCATGTAACCAGAAAAAACTTAAAGGTAAAAGAAGTAAAATGCGTGAATCTAGAGATGAGCCTAATGAAGTTGTAGCTAAAGCTAAAAAAGCAAAAACTGTAGTTAAACTCACAAACATAATAAATGCATAATGATAAATTGATCCAGTTTGAGTTGTTTTGACAACCTCTCTAAAAAAGAAAGAATTCTGGATAATTCCTGTTGGCCCAAAAAGTTCTAATACACCTTTATCTAAAAGTTTAAAAGAAATAGAATAGCCAAAGATTAAACTTGGGAGGCCCACAAAATCATTATAAACTTTATCAAATAACCAACGTTTATTTAGAAAAATATAGAGTTGTCTTCCAATTTGACTAGTTTTGAGGTAATAAGAAAAAGATGTACCAAATCCATTTAAATTCACTGCAATCAAAGCACCTAATCCACTAAAAATAATTGGAATAAACTTAATAGATTGTGGAATATATTCAGATTCAATTAATAAAGTATTGCTAGGTAAAGTAAATAGAGCATTTCCCCAAAAATTGGTTCCTAGTCCAATCATCATATCTTTCGCCATAAATCCACCGAAGATACTTCCTACAGCTAAGCAACATAATGAAAATCCCATTAAAAGTGGTGCGTCATGCACATTTTTTAAAGATGATTTAAGCATTTGTGGTGATGCTAAAAATGTTAAGTAAAGTAATCGAAATGAATAATAAGAAGTTAAAAGGGCTGAGACAGTTCCTAACCAATAAGCAAAATTTCCGCTTAGTGTATATTTAGCGTAAGCAACTTCTAGAATCACATCTTTAGAATAGAATCCTGTTAAATAAGGAAAGCCGACTAAAGCTAAAGATCCTAAAACCATCATAGAATAAGTAAATGGAAGTAAACGGACTAAGCCTCCCATTTTTCGCATATCTTGTTCATCACCTAAAGCATGAATAACTGACCCAGCACTTAAAAAAAGTAAAGCTTTAAAGAAAGCATGGTTCATTAAATGAAATACACCTACAGCATACTGTGAAATCCCACATGCAAAAACCATATATCCTAATTGACTACAAGTTGAATAAGCAATCACTCGTTTTAAATCATTTTGGACAACACCTGTAGTTGCAGCAAAAAAAGCTGTTGAAGCTCCAATTAAAGTAATGATGACTAATGCTTGAGATGAATATTCAATTAAAGGTGAACATCTAGCTAATAAGAAGACTCCTGCAGTTACCATTGTAGCGGCATGAATTAATGCAGAAACTGGTGTGGGTCCTTCCATAGCATCTGGTAACCATGTATGAAGACCTAACTGAGCAGATTTTCCAATGGCCCCAATAAATAATAATAAACTAATCCAAGTTAAAGTATGCATTTCAACATGAAAAAAAATGGATGAATGATCAGCAAACTGTGAAGCACAAGCAAAAACGGTGGCAAAATCGACAGCTTTAAAAGTGTGAAAGACTCCCATAATCCCTAAGGCTAATCCAAAATCTCCTACTCGATTGACTAACATAGCTTTAATCGCTGATTTATTTGCTTGTAATCTTGTATACCAAAAATTAATTAATAAATAAGAAGCTACACCTACACCTTCCCATCCAAAAAACATTTGAATAAAGTTATCAGACGTTACTAACATTAACATAAAAAAAGTAAAAACTGATAGATATGACATAAATCTTGGTAAATGTGGATCTTCTCCCATATAAGAAATGGAATAAATATGGACTAAACTACTAACAAAAGTAACAACGACACACATAATAACTGTTAGACTATCAAAAAGAAATCCCCATGATGCTACAAACATTTCGGTTTGAAACCATGGAAGAAGCTGAATATAACAAGGACTTCCACAGATTCCAACTTCATATAAAGCAAAGAATGACAAAATAGAAGATGCAATAACTGCAGTGGAAGCAATAAGAGGTGCGCCACGGTAGCCAAAGAATCGACCAAAAATGGTAACTAAAAGAAACCCAAAGAAGGGTAAAAATACTAACAATAAATACATGTGACTTGTTTTTCTATATATGTTTAGATAGCTCAGTTGGTTAGAGCAAAGGACTGAAAATCCTTGTGTCGGTGGTTCAAATCCACTTCTAAACAGAAAAAAATAAAAATTTATGAATTTTCCAGTCTTTTCAGACCCTCAATACATTTCAAATAGAGTGAATCCTCAACTTTTCGATTATATTGAAGGCTTTCGCAATCACTTAGCTTTATTAAAAAATAATAAAAGTTTCTTTTTATTAAAAAAAGCAATCATTTTTCTCAAGGCATTAAATAAAAACAATCAAACCATTCTATTTATTAATACCAATCCCAAATTATCTTTTTTAACTAGAAAAACTGCTGCTCAATTAATGCAACCATATTCGAATGAATATTGGATTCCTGGCTTACTGACAAATTGGTCTCAGTTTCAACCCTCAATTCAATCTTTTCAATATTGTGAAAAATATTTTCATGACTTTTTAGCAAAAAAAAAAATGGTCTTTCCTAAGTATTTAAAACAAAAAAAAAAGCTTGAAGGTTTGGGTCACTTAAAAAGCTTACCTTCAGCTTTAGTTTTATTTCAGTTAGAGGGAAATGAAGCTATTTTAAAAGAATCCCGCTTATTAAACATCCCTATTGTTGTTTTTACAGATTGCACAAAATCGACAAAGAATATTGATTACCCAGTGCCAATCAATTCAGATTCTTTACCATTAGTTTATTTTTTCTGTAGTTTATTATGTAAATAATTTTTGGGGTGGAAGGGTTCGAACCTCCGAATGGTCGCATCAAAAGCGACTGCCTTTCCACTTGGCTACACCCCAAAACTTTGTGTGGGCTCGTGTGAGCCCATAGGTTTTAGATTTTATTTGTGAGTAAGTAATGCTCCAATTTCCCCAATAAAGGCATGCAAATCAGAAAATACACAAAGAAATACACCGAGGCTAATTGACCAATCAACACATAAGGATCCTCCACAGGCTGACATCCAATCCAACCTAAAAGTAAATTATCAGCCACTAATAACCAAAATAATTTTCTGTGAATAGGTCTGAAACTTGAACTTCTAATAGGAGATGAATGAATAAAAGGTAACACTAATAAAGATGCAAAAACTAAACCAATAGCTAATACACCACCTAACTTATTAGGAATACTTCTTAAAATTGCATAAACTGGTAAAAAATACCATTCTGGAACAATATGAGCAGGAGTAGACATAGGGTTGGCTGGAATATAATTATCTGGATGACCTAATGCATTCGGCGCAAAATAAATAAACCATGAGAAAAATAAAGCAAAAACTACCCAACCAACAAGATCTTTCAGTAAAAGATAAGGATAAAAAGGAATTTTATCTACTGTTGAACTACATCCTAAAGGGTTATTTGACCCGTACTGATGTAAAGCTACAATATGGACAAGACTTGCTCCTGCAATAATAAAAGGTAATAAATAATGTAAACTAAAAAACCTATTAAGGGTTGCATTGTCTACTGAAAATCCGCCCCAAAGCCAATGAGTGATATCAGTCCCTACAACTGGAATAGCACTGGCAAGACTTGTAATTACGGTTGCTCCCCAAAATGACATTTGACCCCAAGGTAAAACATATCCAATAAATGCTGTAAGAATCATGAGAAGTAAAATAATTACTCCAACGATCCAAACTAATTCTCTTGGACTTGTATAACTCCCATAATATAATCCTCTAAATAAATGAAGATACACAACAATAAAAAACATACTTGCTCCATTGGCGTGCATATAACGTAAGAACCAACCACCTTCAACATCTCTCATAATATGTTCTACACTTAAAAAAGCTAGATCAATATGTGGAGTATAATGCATTGCTAAAAAGATTCCAGTTAAAATTTGTAAAATTAAACAAATTCCAGCCGTTGATCCGAAGCCCCACATATAGGTTAAGTTTGATGGAGTTGGATAATCAATGAGATGGTCATTCACTGCAGAAAGTAGTGGTTGTTTTAAAAAAGAAAGTCTTTTCATAGAATTTGTGTTTTGTTGCACTATCTGTGTTTAAAAAGTTTAGTACGAAAAAGCTAGAATTTTTACAAATTGTACACATTTCGCCTATCAACGTGAGAATCTTTCACGAAAAAAAAGAATTTGTCTTGAAAAAAGTTTCCCGTTTCATATGCTTTCAACGGTTCTCCTGTCTCAACGTAGCTTCCTGGCAATGCTAATGGCTTAACAACCAGTCCACCAGAGGTTGAATACTTCCGGTCCTCTCGTACAAAGAAGTAGTTTTCTCAATTCTTACGCGCACCCCAGGTAGAATCCAAACTGTCTCACGACGTTCTAAACTCAACTCAGGTACCATTTTCATCGGCGAACAGCCGAACCCTTGGGACCTTCTTCAGCCCCAGGATATGATCAGTCAACATCGAGGTGCCAAACAATTCCGTCGATAAGGACTCTTGGGAATTATTAGCCTGTTATCCCTAGCGTATCTTTGATTCGTTAAGCAAAAGCCCTTCCACGCGGTACTTTTGGATCACTATGACCGACTTTCGTCTCTGCTCGACTTGTTGAGTCTTGCAGTCAGGCAAACTTTTACCATTACATTCTTCAGAAAGTTTCCAACTTTCATTGAGTTTACCTTCGTACGCCTCCGTTACTCTTTAGGAGGCGACCGCCCCAGTCAAACTGCCTCATATACACTTTTTTTGCCATGCAAATAAGAATGAAGAACTCAAGAAGGTGGTATTTCAAGGATGTAAGCACTCCCACCTTTCCTACATACTTAAGTTCTTTGTTCAATGTAAATGTACAGTAAAGATGCATAGGGTCTTCTCGTCTTGGGGCACGATTTCCGCATCTTCACGGAAAATTCAATTTCACTGAGTCCATGCTGGAGACAGTAGGGCAATCGTTACGTCTTTCATGCAGGCCAGGAATTAGCTGGCAAGGAATTTCGCTACTTTATGATTGTTATAGTTACAACCGCCGTTTACTAGGCCTTGAATTCAAATCTTTCAACTCTCCTCTTAAGCTTCTAGCACCGGGCAGACGTCAGACCCTATACTTCATGTTACCATTTTGCAGAGTCCTAATTTTTTAGTAAAAAGTCGTCACCCTCATTTTTGTGTCACCAATATTTGGTTTCCCTTCTTCCTAAGGTACGGGAATATTTTGCCGAGTTCCTTCAGCATGGTTATCTCAACGCCTGAGTCTATTCGACTTGTTCACCAGTGTCGGTTTTGGGTACGGTTATTAAATATCAAACTTTTTCCTGAAATTGAACATAAAAATTTCCTATCCAATTTGGTTATTTTTTTATTGCAATTTGTCAGTTTGATGAAGTTCATCATTTCAATGTTTTCACATGAAATTTAGAAGCCGATTCACTCTGCGCCGAGAAGCGGACCGCAGAAACCCTTGAACTTACGGCGATCATGATTTTCACATGATTTTTTCGTTACTCATGTCAGTATATTCACTTTTGAATCCTCCAATATCTTTCACAAGACATCTTCATCGGTTTACAAAACGCTTCGCTACCTCTTTCTACATTGCTTCGGTAAATAAGTTGAGCCCCGATACATTGTCAGTGCTTTTTTCCTCGACTAGTGAGCTATTACGCTTTCATCATAAAATGGCTGCTTCCAAGCCAATTTCCTAGTTGTTGTCGGAAATAAACTTCTTTATCCACTTACTTATTGTTTAAGGACCTTAGCAAAAATTCTGGGCTGTTTCCCTTTTGACTTAAAACCTTAGCACTTTAAGTCTGTCTATTCAACTTCAAGTCACAAAGTATTCGGAGTTTCACAAAGATCAGTAAGGCTTTGGGCCCCCATAGCTTAATGAGTGCTCTACCCCTTTTGACCAAAATTGAACGCTTTACCTCAATAAATTTCGCGAAGAACCAGCTATCTCTAAGTTTGATTGGCCTTTCACCCCTACCCACAAATCATCCGCGCCTATTGCTACAGACGTCGGTTCGGTCCTCCAAAAGAAATTACGCTTTCTTCAACCTGTTCATAGGTAGATCACTTAGTTTCGGGTCAAATAAATCCAACAGAATGCATTTTGCATACTCGCTTTTGCTTCGCCTCCACGTATCCGATTAAGCAAGCTGAATTTATTTACTCACTGACCCATTATGCAAAAGGTACGCCACACAAATTCCATGATTTGTTTGACTGCTTGTACGTTTTAAATTTCAGGATCTTTTTCACTCCCTTTTCTAGGGTTCTTTTCACTTTTCCCTCACGGTACTTGTTCACTATCGGTCTTAACAATATATTTAGACAAAGAAGGTGGGCCTCCTTTTATTCAAACAATTTGATTTGTTTTACTTCAAATTCCAAAAACCTTTCAAAGAATACTGGACTATCACCATCTTTGGTCAAGGATCCCACCTTGTTCTGTTTGATAGAGTTTTTGCGTTGTCTTTTCCGCTTTCTTTCGCCAATACTTACGGAATCTCGGTTGATTTCTTTTCCTAAAGGTACTTAGATGTTTCAGTTCCCTTTGTAGTATGTTATATGTTGTGGTTTTCCACATTGGAGATTCACTTGTCATTGAGGATTCTCTTCAAGTGACTTTTCGCATTGATAAACGTCCATAAACTTGTTAAACCTAAGCATCCATTTAAAACTGTGTGTAATGAGAGGGGGGATTGAACCCCCGACCATCGAGGTATGAGTCCGACGTTCTACCAAACTGAACTATCTCATTAAATTTTAAGGGAGGTTGGTCCCTTAAAATAATTTTTTTTGTCATCCAAAGAGGAATCAGCATTGTTTACGGCGTGGACTACCAGGGTATCTAATCCTGTTTGCTCCCCACGCTTTCGCACCTCAGTGTCAGATTCAACCCAGAAAATTGCCTTCGCTTTAGATATTCCTTCTAATCTCTAAGAATTTAACCTCTCCACTAGAAATTCTATTTTCCTCCATTGATCTCAAGATACTAAGTATTAATCGCAAACCCAATGATAACATTTGGAATGGCACAATTAACCCACAGAATCCACCTACATGCCCTTTACGCCCAATAATTCTGAATAACACTCGCTCCTCCTGTCTTACCGCGGCTGCTGGCACAGAATTTGCCGGAGCTTCTTTTTAGAGTTAAGACATTATCTTTCACCTCCATGAAAGGGCTTTACGATCAACATAACCTTCTTCACCCACGCGAAATAGCTGGATCAAGCTTGCGCCCATTGTCCAAGATTCCTCACTGCTGCCTCCAAAAAGAGTCTGGGCCGTATCTCAGTCCCAGTGTGACTGGTCATCCGCTAAGACCAGTGAAAGATCATTGACTTGGTAGGCCTTTACCCCACCAACTATCTAATCTTACGCAAGCTCATCAAAAAACGATACTACATATCTTTACAACTATTTGTGATCAACACAAATTCTTTGGTAGATTCTTACGCGTTACTCACCCGTTCGCTATGTTTAAAAAACATTCAACTTGCATGTGTTAAGCTTTTCGCTAGCGTTCATTCTGAGCCAGGATCAAACTCATCCATTCAAACAATTCATGATTTACTTCAATAAAAAAAAAGGAGTCTATCCAGCTACAGGTTCCCCTACAGCTACCTTGTTACGACTTCACTATAATCATAGACAACACTGTAAAAATGTCTTCAAAACACGAGAATTCAATGTTGAAGTGTGTAAGATTGATCTAATTGTTTAGAAGGGTGATTTTTTTGAGTGCAGTTCACTTTCGTAGTGTGACGGGCGGTGTGTACAAGGCTTAGATACAAATTCACCGTAGCATGCTGATCTACGATTACTAGCGATTCCGACTTCATGTTCTCGAGTTGCAGAGAACAATCTGAACTAAGGTGATGGTTAGAGATTAGCTCCTTGTGACCAAATTGCATCTTTTTGGCATCACCATTGTAGCACGTGTGTAGCCCAATTCATAAGGGCCATGCGGACTTGACGTCATCCTCTCCTTCCTCCCGTATCTCACTGGCAGTTGGGGTTTTGATTCAAAGCAAAAACCCTGAGGGTTGCGTTCGTTCTGGGACTTAACCCAACAGCTCACGCCACGAACTGACGACAGCCATGCAGCACCTGTAAACTAAAACAAACATTCTCAACGAATATCTCTTAATTTATGTCAAAAATTGGTAAGGTTTTGCGCGTTGTGTCGAATTAAACCACATGCTCCACCGCTTGTGTAAGCCCCCGTCAATTCCTTTGGGTTTTAACCTTGCGGTCGTAGTCCCCAGGCGGCTGATTTCACGCCTTAGCTCACTCTCTGAAAACAAGACAAAAAAAATATCTATAATAAACATACACAACCAAACAGTTCACCAACAAAACCTACAACAAACATAGACACGCCTTAACACAAACATTACAAGAATGCACCAAACACACGGATAGAATAATCACACACCCATACACATACACAAAACATACAAAGCTCAAAGAAGAACGTGAAAACACCTAAATTCACATAAAAATCAAAGAACAGTGAAAACAATTGGAGGGTCCAAGAAACCCTCCAAAGAAGACAACCTTAACTTGTACGTTGAGTTCATTACCGACGTGTTGTGCATAGGTACGAACCTTAGTTAAATTATATAATTCAAATCTAGAATTTAATTTAGATTTAATAAATACCATAGAACTTGCTTTTTTTAATATGAAATAATAATCCAAATAAAATAATCAACATACAAAGACTTTCAATTGAATAAAAAATAGACCAATCAAAAGCTTCTAATACAGAATTTGCAGAAGAACTAGAAGAACTTGTCATATCAAGACCGTAAGGATGAGGAATACTATTAAACTCTTCTAAGGTCATATCGTTGAAATTTCCAAAAAAAGCTTCGCGTTGAAATGGTTCTTGATTCAAACTATTAAAATATTCATCTCGTAAGCTCTCAAATTGATTTTGAGCTCCTTGAACATTTTCAACTGTACCAACATCTGCAACTGTTACAACAGTATGATCTTGATGTCCAACATTACCAATATCAGAGTTTTGACGAACAAGATTCACATCATCAGTAGCAACGCATTGTTCTTTACGCGCAACATTTTCTGTACTACTACCTTGCTCACGTACTTCACGAACGTAGGGTACTTGATGAACTTGAGCTGAAACTTGATGATTACCTCCAACAATCTTACTCATAACACGCATCGTCATGTAACGAATATCACAAGTTGTTCCATGAATAGTTTGTAATTTCTCAAGCAAATCCAATTGAACATGATCCAATGCATTAATAATAAAAACCTTATGTTCATGGAGAGTAGTTACAGTATTTGTAATAACCTTTTCTAAACCTTTAAACGTTTCATCTTGAGTTGTTTTCATTGTCATTACTAATTGACATGTTGCATTATTTGATTCTTCAATTAAATGATTAGTCTCCTCCAACTTCTTAGTCAACGTCCCACATAAATCAAGAAACATTTGACTAATCTCTTTTGAATACTTGTGTTGAAGATTTGTTAACTCCTGTAATTCATTTGTTAACTCCTGTAATTCATTAGTAGCCTGTAAAGTTCCTTTCTCAAGAATCTCTGTAGACTCTAGTTTTGAATTACCAAAGAAAAATAATTCAATCTTTTTTGAGACATTCGGGAAATATTCAGTAAATAAATATTTAAATTTATATCCAAAATATACAACAAGACTAGTCCCTAACACAAAGAATGGCTTGGCTACACATAATTCTTTGAAAGAATTCACTGCAAAGAATACACTATCACCTAGAGAAGAGATGGTGCTCCAGAAAATGTTTTGATATTCTTCATGAATAACTTTTCGAACACTAGTTTCAATCATAGCTTGCATTTCATCTCTTGTAAATAAATACTTCTTCGCATCTAATACTGTATTTGTGAGTTTTGCACTGATATAATCATCATCAGCTGTAAAAAAAAATGTATCTGGTCTTGAGAACCATGATACTAGCGTTGTGACTCCAGCGGTAGCTAGAGCACCTAAACCAAATAAAAGTTTAGCATTCATATTGAATAAGCTTCCCATAATAATAAATAATTGTTTTAATAAACGTTATTGTTTATATAAGGTGTATAGAGGCTCTTTCTGTGTACACAAATAAATGCAGAACCATGAAGTTAGATAAATAAAAATGTTTTTATTTACGAGATTTGTTGTAATAAAGTTTATGATAGAAACTATGAGAAGCAACCTTAGCATGTAAAGATAGGAAATGTTTTATTCATGGAAAGTATCTCTCTCTGGTATAGTCATATATATGTAGTTCATGTGTGTATGAAGTGTTCTATGTAGAGTAGTTATGTAGTTGTAAGAGTCATATATTCTAAGATGTGAGTTGTCTAGAAACATTAATTGTGTCAAATACGGATGTATCATCTAAGTAATTTATGAATTATATAAACATTTCGAACAACAAAAAAACTTTCCCTACTGTAGGGGCCGTGGCTCTATGGAGAGTGACAGAGATGACACTGAGCACAGATATAGATACCGGGCAGAGATAGACACTTCATTACCTTTAGACCTTAGACAGAGAGACACATAACTTCTTTGTTTCTAACACTACTATCTTATAACTGCTAGCTTTCTAATAGAGTTACCAACAGAACATTTCTCTAGTATTTAATACTGTAACATATCTAAAAATACAAGATTGATAAGAAATCAAGACTTCTATGATTCCGATGAACTATGTTTCACTTCTTTGAAAGAATAAAAAAAAGAAAATTTTTTATATGAAATAGATACCTTTAAACGCTACAAACCATCATAAACACTACATTATATCTTATACATACCAATACTATCAATGTATACATGTATCTATATTATCTTGTGAAGAAGAATCTTATTCAATCGTTCATGTATAAAAGTATCTAATGTATACGTATCAATTATCCAATCTCGAGAGTATTGAGTATGTAAAGTATGGATTGTCTATGAATATTTTATGGACCAAGTTTATGTGGTCATCAAAATATTTCTTTCTTCCTACAGTAGGGAAAGTTTTTTTATAATTTCCCATCATAAAATTTTCCCACAAAATACCAAGACTTTTCTATTTGAATCAATCTTGCAACCTTCATAAATTTCTTCTCTTGGATCATCTAAAACTATTCAATTCTTCCATTCATGTGAAACAAAAGTCTTTCTATGTGTGTGTTGTATAAAACAATTGGTCCTCAGAGACAATTATGTCTTGGATCAAATAGCTAGTGTATGTATTCTATCAAGTACATGAATTCTATAGATGTGTTCATTGTACACAAGACATTTTGAATGCAAAAAAAACTTTCCCTACTGTAGAAGGGTGTGGGTCTACAGATAGACAGAAATGATTTATTTAGGACCATGAACATTTACACTAGAAATACTCTCCAGAGGTAGATACTTCATAGACACAGAGAACTAACTTCTTCCTTTCCAACACATGAGACTCTTCCGATACACGCTATTACATGTAGAACTTTTATAATCCTTCTTTATTTTCAATACACAAGAACTTCTATGTCTCTAAGATATACAAGTTTATTATACTTCTCATACTCGTCATGATTTAAAACTACTCTATGAATCTAGTATCATATTCATGTATACATATCACAGATGGGTTGTCAATACTTCAGACACAAATCTATGGAATTCGGACGTCTAAGATAAGATTACGTGACTCTCAGATGCCATAAACATGCCTCCGAGACACTCTCAGAATTCCAATCATAGAATACTTGAACTCAGAAAATATTTATAATGAGAAACCAATCATAAATCTTAGTTAACACCTCCCTATATCCTATTAATACCCCTCTAGATACTAGAAACACCTCTCTTTGACTGCCTTGAAAGAATAAAAAAAAAAAGAAATTTTTTAGATGAAATAAACACCTTTAACCCATAGACAACCAACTAGTATATATATATATACCATCCTATACTCCACTCTAAATATATTTATCATAGAAAATCAAACTCTAATAGATAAAAACTAGAAAAGAATAATATCATGAATTCAATAAAAACCTAACTCATGAATCTCCTAGATAAAATTTCTTATGAATCTCCGAAATGCACTTTCTTAGTGAATTGGTTGTATTGAATCTTGTATTGGAATATGTAAGGGCTTCTATGAAGCCCTTACATAAGTGAACTAATATTCTTAGTTATCTTTAATGAGCAATTTGCTGGGGAGATTTAATAGCTGGAATCTCTTCAAATGTATGGAATGCTGGAGGAGATGTCACTGTCCATTCTAAAGTTGGTACAGATTGATCCGATTCATCAAAATTCCATGGATTTGTTGGGCATTTTTCTTCACTAGTTAATGTTAAATACACAACATAAAAGAAAAAGATACTTGCCAAAATTGAAAGATAAGATCCATAACTACATAAAGCATTCCAACCTGCAAAAGCATCTGGATAATCAGGAATACGTCTTGGCATCCCAGCAAGTCCGAGAAAATGCATTGGAAAGAATGTAAGATTTACCCCAATAAAAAATAACCAAAAATGAATTTGTCCATAAACTTCAGGATATTGATAACCTGAAATTTTCCCAATCCAATAATAAAAGCCTGCAAATAATGCAAACACAGCTCCCATAGATAATACATAATGGAAGTGAGCAACTACATAATAGGTATCGTGTAATGCGATGTCAATTCCAGCGTTGGCTAGCATAACACCGGTTAACCCACCTACGGTAAATAAGAAGATGAATCCAACAGCGAATAACATTGGAGTTCTTAAATAAATAGATCCACCCCATGCAGTTGCAATCCAACTAAAAATTTTGATTCCAGTAGGCACGGCAATAATCATTGTTGCTGCTGTGAAATAAGCTCGGGTATCTACATCTAATCCTACTGTAAACATATGATGAGCCCAAACAATAAATCCTAGCACACCAATACTTAACATAGCATAAACCATTCCAAGATAGCCAAAAATAGGTTTTCTTGAGAATGTACTAATAATATGACTTACAATACCAAATCCTGGTAAAATAAGAATATATACCTCCGGATGTCCAAAGAACCAGAAAAGATGTTGAAAAAGAATAGGATCTCCTCCACCAGCTGGATCAAAGAACGATGTATTAAAATTACGATCTGTTAAAAGCATAGTAATAGCACCAGCTAATACAGGGAGAGATAAAAGTAATAAGAATGCAGTAATAAGAACTGACCACACAAAAAGTGGTAATCTATGCATACTTAATCCAGGCCCTCTCATATTAAAAATGGTTGTAATAAAGTTAATAGCTCCAAGAATACTTGAAGCACCAGAAAGATGTAAACTAAAAATAGCTAAATCTACGGCTCCTCCTGAATGACTTGTAATATGACTTAATGGCGGGTACACCGTCCATCCAGTTCCTGCACCTACTTCAACTAAAGCACTGCTTAATAGAAGAATAAGTGAAGGTGGTAATAACCAAAAACTAATATTGTTTAGTCTTGGAAAAGCCATGTCAGGTGCTCCAATCATAATTGGTACGAACCAGTTTCCATAGCCCCCAATTAATGCAGGCATTACCATGAAAAAGATCATTAAGAATGCATGTGCTGTAATGAGAACATTATAGAGTTGGTGGTTTCCTGCAAGAATTTGATTTCCAGGTTGTGCTAATTCCATTCTAATAAGTAATGAAAAGCATGAACCTAGTACACCAGAGAAAGCTCCAAAGATTAAATAGAGAGTTCCAATATCTTTGTGATTTGTTGAGAATACCCAACGATTAATGAAATTCATCATAGAAGTGGTTGTTTTGTGGTCTTGAGAGAACTGCGAGTCCCATGAAGTCAAAGTATTTACAGCAAGAACTGGGGTCAAAGATCGAGGTCAGAATGGGTTCGGTTGGTGTCCACTTCTTTATTTCTTCTCAAGGAATTTATGAATGCTTGCCCTTTGAGAGCAAGCGTGGGAACTTGAAGTTCTTTCAAGTGGTAATTTTATTTTTGTAATTGAGCACAAGCTTGATCAATCAATTGTGGAGTTAAACTAGATTGATGCTTTTTAAAATAGTCAAGAACACTTTGTTGAAAACTTCGTTGAATTTTGGTATGAACTTCATGTTGAAATTGTTTCTCAAGATTCAGAAGATGCAGAACTTTTTGCACACATTTTTTTTGCATCCCTACTTTAAAAGCTTGAATTCTTTGATCTTGTGAAGATTCAAGTTCTTGAATTGCTCCATTTTTTAAGCCTTCTAAACTAGTCACAAGATGTAAACTGTGTTTATATTCTTGATGTAATTGTTGAATTGTTTGAGCTTTTAAGACTAACATCTGCTCTAATTCTTGATGAATAAGATTTCTTCGGTCAGCAAAAGTTTGTGTCACACTTTCTTTAAATGCTGAGAAACTAAACAGAACAAAACAAAGAAAACTTAAAGCTACTAAAATTTCTTCATTATAAATAATAATATTCTTTGAACTTAACACCAGAAATACCAATGTTGAAGCAAGAATTAAAGTCTTATTTTGGAAAATCATAAACATTACTTTTTTAATACAATAAACACAACTAAGAAAACACACACAATACATACCACTTATGTGTATAGAACATTAATAAATACATATTTCTACTTGTCATAGTAAAGAGATGTGATTTGTGTTCTATCTGATTTGTATGTTTAGGTGTTGTGTTTTATTTAGTTTTCTGTTTTGTTGGGTTCATCTTATTGAGTAGATATTGTGCAACAAGTTGATTTGTTTTGGCTTGATCTACATATTGTGGTCTTGAAGTTGTGATGGGTAAAACTGTTTGAAGTTGGTGAACTGTATTTTTTACAGTTTGGTTTAACTGAATTTTTTTGGTTTGGTATTTTTGAAATGCTTGATTTGTATGTGTATTAAAAACATCTGTACGCATATTTAAGAAGTTTTGTGTGTCTTGAAAATGAGTTGCACACTGATCTTTGGTGTGTTGAATACTTTGTGAAAAAACAGTTTGTGTGGTCTTTGCAAGATCTTGTAATTCATTTGATGACGGTTGAGAAGTAGTTTGACTTTGTTGGCGAACAGCAAAAATTCTTGTTAATTTAGGTAAGTAATGTGTAACGAGAGTTAGATAAAAACTTGTAAAAAAGATACAAAACCAGAAGAATTGAGGAAAGTAAGAGACAATATCTAATTGAGGCATAGTTTATATATATTTTTGGTGGGAAAGTGGCTGAGCGGTTCAAAGCGACAGACTGTAAATCTGCTGATTGATTTCATCGCAGGTTCGAATCCTGCCTTTCCCATGTTATCCTTTGAGAAGGTTCATATATTCAATAGCAATGGTTCCACGTGTTCTATAATAGATCACGAGAAGAGCTAATCCAATTGAAGATTCAGCGGCTGCTACGGTGAGGATGAGTAATGAAAAGAGTTGTCCAATAAGATCGTCGAGATAAGTGGAGAAGATTAAGAAGTTGAGGTTGACTGCAAGAAGCATAAGTTCAATTGACATGAGCATGATTAAGATATTTTTGCGATTGAAGAAGATGCCCCAGACCCCTAATAAAAACAACACGAGAGAACATGTTAAAAAGCTGGTACAATTCACAAAATTGAGTTTTTTTGGTTGG
>CM022725.1:0-74215 GCA_012295225.1 Ostreococcus mediterraneus
TTAGTCAAGTGGACGCATTGAAAGTACTGGCTCTGTATCACGATCAATTCCTTTCTCGAATCCAGCAGCAGCAGCACGAGCACGACCAGCGTGCCAAAGGTGTCCTACAAAGAAGAAGAAACCTAAAACGTAGTGTGATGTAGAAAGCCAACTACGTGGGTTTACGTAGTTTGTTGAGTTAATCTCAGTTGCTACTCCACCTACCGAGTTAAGCGATCCTAACGGTGCGTGAGTCATGTACTCAGCTGAACGACGCTCTTGCCAAGGCTGAATGTCGTTCTTAAGCTTCGATAAATCAAGCCCGTTTGGTCCACGAAGTGGCTCTACCCATGGAGCACGCATGTCCCAGAAACGCATTGTCTCACCACCGAAGATAATTTCTCCAGTAGGTGAACGCATAAGGTACTTACCAAGTCCAGTTGGACCTTGTGCAGAAGCAATGTTTGCTCCTAAACGCTGGTCACGAACAAGGAAAGTGAATGCTTGCGCTTGTGAAGCTTCTGGTCCAGTTGGTCCAAAGAACTCAGAAGGGTAAACAGTGTTGTTAAACCATACGAAAACAGCTGCAATAAACGCCATTGTCGATACAGCAGCAAGACTGTAAGAGAGGTAAGCCTCACCTGACCATACGAAAGCACGACGTGCCCATGCGAATGGCTTAGTGAAAATGTGGAAGAAACCACCAATAATTAAAGTAGTTCCAATCCAAATGTGACCACCAATTACATCTTCCATGTTATCAACTGACATGATCCAACCGTCACCACCGAATGGTGACTTAAGTAAATATCCAAAGATAACAGATGGGTCATAAGTTGGGTAGTTAATTACACGTACATCACCACCACCTGGTGCCCACGTATCGTAAATTCCACCAAAGTACATAGCTTTCCAAACAAGAAGCCAACAACCAAGTCCAAGAATTACAAGGTGAATTCCTAAAATTGTTGTCATTTTGTTCTTGTCTTTCCAGAGGTAACCGAAGAATGGGTATGACTCTTCAAGAGTTTCAGGTCCAATAATTGAGTGGTAAACACCACCAAAACCTAAAACTGCAGAAGAAATAAGGTGAAGTACTCCAGATACAAAGTATGGGAATGTATCAAGAACCTCACCACCAGGTCCAACACCGTAACCAAGAGTTGCTAAGTGTGGGAGAAGGATTAAACCTTGCTCATACATTGGCTTCTCAGGCACGAAGTGAGCAACCTCGAAAAGGTTCATAGCTCCAGCCCAGAATACAATAAGACCTGCGTGTGCAACGTGTGCACCAAGAAGTTTACCAGAAAGGTTAATAAGACGAGCATTTCCAGCCCACCATGCGAAACCAGTAGATTCCTGGTCTCGTCCACCTACTACGAGAGTTGAATTAAAGAGCGTTTCCACGTGGAAGTACCTCCTCAGGGAATACAAGGTTTTCATGAGGCTGATCTTGAGCTGCCATCCATGCACGGATACCTTCGTTAAGAAGGATGTTCTTCGTGTAGAATGTTTCGAACTCAGGATCTTCTGCTGCGCGAATCTCTTGTGATACGAAGTCGTATGCACGGAGGTTAAGCGCTAAACCAACTACACCAAGTGCAGACATCCATAATCCAGTAACTGGTACGAAAAGCATGAAGAAGTGAAGCCAACGCTTGTTAGAGAAAGCTACTCCAAAAATTTGAGACCAGAAACGGTTAGCAGTAACCATTGAGTATGTCTCTTCAGCTTGTGTAGGGTTGAAAGCACGGAATGTGTTTGAACCGTCACCATCTTCGAAAAGCGTGTTTTCAACAGTAGCTCCGTGAATTGCACAAAGAAGTGCAGCTCCAAGAACACCAGCTACACCCATCATGTGGAATGGGTTAAGAGTCCAGTTGTGGAAACCTTGGAAGAAAAGGATGAAACGGAAAATTCCAGCTACTCCAAATGAAGGAGCAAAGAACCAACCAGATTGTCCAAGTGGGTAAATAAGGAATACTGATACGAAAACAGCAATCGGTGCAGAGAAAGCAATCGCGTTGTACGGACGAATCTGTACAGCACGTGCAATTTCAAACTGACGAAGCATGAAACCGATTAATCCGAATGCACCGTGAAGTGCTACGAATGTCCATAATCCACCGAGTTGACACCAACGAGTAAAGTCACCTTGTGCTTCTGGTCCCCAAAGGAGAAGAAGTGAGTGTGCCATACTGTTAGATGGTGTTGATACTGCTGATGTAAGGAAGTTACATCCTTCAAGGTAAGAACTAGCTAACCCGTGTGTGTACCATGATGTTACGAATGTTGTTCCAGTAAGCCATCCACCAAGTGCGAAGTACGCACATGGGAATAATAAAATCCCAGACCATCCTACAAATACGAAACGGTCACGCTTAAGCCAGTCGTCAACGTTGTCAAACCAACCACGCTTTTCATCAACTTTTCCAAGTGCAATAGTCATACTATTAACCTAATTGTTTATTAAATACTTCATTATAATAAAACGAATGAGATTCATTTTTTTTATAACGCGTTTTTCTACTATAACTATTTTACAAGATTTTGTTAAAGATCTACAAGTATATAAGGCAAATATTTTTAAATTATATTATTTATTGCTAGTGAGCGATTTTCTGGGTGAGATTGCTCTCACCCAGAAACTTATTTAGTAACAAATGTTAAAAAAAAAGTTATTTTGCAATACGAGGTGGCTCACGGAAGAAAATCGCGAAGAAAATGATTCCGAGTGTTGCTACAAGTAAAAATGTGTAAACAATAGCTTCCATAATATGTGACTCCTAGTTATTAAACAGCTTGACGACGAGTTGTTACATCACCAAGTTTTTGGAATGCACCGAACTCTACTTGCTCATCTAAGTCTGGATCAATACCAGCAAATACATCACGGAAAATTGTACGAGCTCCGTGCCAAATGTGACCGAAGAAGAAGAGAAGAGCGAAACTTACGTGCGCGAAAGTAAACCATGCACGTGGGCTCGAACGGAATACACCATCTGACTGAAGTGTTGCACGGTCAAACTCGAAAACTTCTCCAAGTTGTGCACGGCGTGCATACTTCTTAACAGTAGCTGGGTCTGTGAAAGTTAATCCATCAAGTTCACCACCGTAGAAAGATACGTTTACTCCTACTTGCTCAATTGAGTACTTAGATTCAGCACGACGGAAAGGTACGTCTGCACGTACAACACCATCACCATCAATAAGAATTACTGGGAATGTCTCAAAGAAAGTTGGCATACGACGAACAAAAAGTTCACGACCATTCTTATCTGTAAATGTTGCGTGACCTAACCATCCTGCAGCAATACCATCTCCGTTATCCATTGGTCCTGAACGGAAAAGTCCACCCTTAGCTGGGTTGTTTCCAATGTAATCGTAGAAAGCAAGCTTCTCAGGAATACGTGACCATGCATCAGAAAGTGATGCACCACCAGCTACGCTAGTTTGTACACGCTTTTCAATTTCTTGCTGGAAGAAACCTTGATCCCACTGGTAACGAGTTGGCCCGAAGAGTTCAATTGGAGTTGCAGCACATCCGTACCACATAGTTCCACCAACAACGAACGCTGCCCAGAATACTGCTGCAATTGAACTTGAGAGTACTGTTTCAACGTTACCCATACGTAATGCCTTATAAAGACGCTGCGGTGGGCGAACACTTAAGTGGAAAAGTCCTGCAAGAATACCTACGATTCCTGCTGCAATGTGGTGTGAAGCAATTCCACCAGGGTTGTAAGGATCGAATCCTTCAGCTCCCCATGCCGGTGCAACTGGTTCCACTGCTCCTGTGAGTCCGTACGGGTCAGATACCCAAATACCAGGACCAAAAAGTCCAGTTACGTGGAATGCTCCAAAACCAAAACAAAGAACTCCAGAAAGGAAAAGGTGAATTCCGAAAATCTTCGGAAGGTCTAATGCCGGTTGCTGAGTACGTGGGTCACGGAAAAGCTCAAGATCCCAGAATACCCAGTGCCAAATAGCAGCAAGGAAAAGAAGTCCAGAAAGAACGATATGTGAAGCAGCAACTCCCTCGTAAGACCAAAGTCCTGGGTTAGTTGTACTTTCACCACTAATTGTCCATCCACCCCAAGAGTTTGTTACTCCAAGACGTGTCATAAACGGAAGAACGAACATTCCTTGACGCCACATTGGGTTAAGTACTGGATCTGATGGATCAAATACTGCTAATTCGTATAACGCCATTGAACCTGCCCAACCAGATACTAATGCTGTGTGCATAAGGTGTACTGCAATTAAACGACCCGGGTCATTTAATACTACAGTGTGTACACGGTACCACGGTAATCCCATAAGCTACCTCTTTACATAATATTAATTTCACTGACTTTCTAATTATAATTATAGCATATTCTAAAGAATTCACAAAAAAGAATAGGGAATAAATTGGGCCTAGACGGACTCGAACCGCCGACATCCTCGGTGTAAACGAGGCGCTCTACCAACTGAGCTATAGACCCTTATGTGTATATATAATAAATCAAAGCACTTGAAGAATGCAATATGAAGTTTTAAAAATGAACTCTGTCAGAAAACTAACAGAGTTAAAAGAACCAACGGAAATAAGGTTTAATAATACGCATTATCCTTGACGCTGTTTATGCTTCGGATTAGTACAAATCACCATTACTTTCCCATGACGACGAATTACGCGACACTTAGAGCACATTTTTTTTACTGATGCACGAACTTTCATAATATAAATAAAATTCTGAATGATGTATTCTGGGCGAACGACGGGGATCGAACCCGCGAGTGAAGGAGTCACAGTCCTTTGCCTTACCACTTGGCTACGCCCGCCAGACACTTAACTATACAATATCAAAGATACTAGAGTATGTCTAGATTTTTTAATAAAAACTTAAAAAGCGGGTGACGTGATTCGAACACGCAACGTCCAACTTGGAAGGATGGCACTCTACCATTGAGTTACACCCGCTTGCTCATATAATAATAAACCCAACCTTATTTGTCTAGAGGTTCCCGAAAAAAATAAAGAATAAGCCGAATTCTGTTTATGTGGTTATTTATCTGGAAATTTCATTACTGAAATTTTCTAGCAAGATCTAAATTCAAAGAAATGAAATTCGAATTTTTACTTTTGCTCTCAATAAGGGTCTACCGAAAATACTTTTCACAAAGATATTTTATAATTGCACCTTTGATTTATTAGAAAATATAATAAAAAAGTTTAGTTTCTGTGGCACTTTCCTCACACAAATACATGTGCACTTAATATTCTTAAGTTATTTATCATCTCTTGAGAGTTCGGACTTTCCTCAAAAATAGAAATATATTTTTGCAACCACTCTTTATTCGTATGGCGGGAACAGGATTTGAACCTGTGACCTTAAGATTATGAGCCTTACAAGCTACCAGACTGCTCTATCCCGCTATTCATCAGTATAGCGGAAAACAGCAGTCAGCAAAACTTTATTTCGATACGCGCTCGCTAACAGCTGGAGCGTAAAGACTAGTCTGTAAGGCTTTTTGAGCTTCAACTCGACGTTTAAATGCTTCTGGGTTAGGACGTGGCGTTACTTTATCTAAATTACGTGCTTCCCAAAGACGTTTAAACACATCTGGCTGATAAAAATTAACTGGGTCATTCGCAAGAAATTCCACATTAGCTTGGAATTGTTCATTACGCTTTTCTAATTGTTCCGATGGAGAAAGATTTTCACTCATCATTTCAGGAGCAGTCTTAATGAATGGGTAATGCCACGGTAAACGTGCTTCAGCAGGAAGTTTATGAAGTTTTGCATATGAAGCTTCAACATATTTCCCATTACCAAGGTTTAAATCATTAAACGACCATTTACGTCCACGAACAAATTCACGCATTTCTTGTAATCCAACTTGACCAGAAGATGGTACACCAGTTTGGTCTTGGTCTTGAAGTGCTTTTTCCATAGCTGTCGGATTAGTAATATAATCAACTTCACTTTCCCAATTCCCGCTATGTGGTAAGAATAAACGTTGTTCTCGTAATGAACCTTCAGAAATAAGCTTGTCATCCATTTCTGTACGAATTTTACGTAATGTAAGTAAAAAGTCTTTACTTTCTTGCTGTTCCCATTTCGGAAGCATGTATAAATGAAATGGAATTAAACGGGCTTTGTTTGTTGCTTGGTTAATACCACGGAATTCATGGAAAGTAAGCTCTTCATTGTAATCAACATTAGGTAATTCACGTTCGCGAGTTTGGTTACACTCTTCGTAGCGTGATTCTGTATTCCACATCGGTTGATTTTGAATTTGGCTGCTAGGCCATTGCTCATACATAATCCCAGATTTATTCGTTGACTTTGCACTTTGACGTTTCTCAATACCCTCTCCAGTCCCCGAATCTAACCAAACATACCCACGTGTACGGTGATGTTTTAATTGTTCAAATGGTGTGTATGCAAGTAAACTATCAAAATGATAAATCACTAAGGCTTCAGGTGTACAGTTTAAAAATTGTACAAAAACTGCCGCAGTCATCGCCACTGCAACACGACGAATACGGTAACGATTTAATGTTTGTTGTGCACCAAATCCAGAATAGGCTTTACCGAAAATACGATGTCCAATTGTTGACCAGAAAATAAAAATAACTGATGTATACGCAATCGTAAACGCAATAAGGTAAAAATAACGATTTCCTGGAATTGAACTAAGGAGTGTTTGACTTCCTTCTAAATGTCCTGGGTTACAAAACATTAATCCAAAATTTACAAGAAAATAGTAAAAACCTTCTTTTTTATCAACTAAAGGGACTGGGGTTGTTTGGAGACTTGAAGGTTGTTCTACCCAACAATCAAGTGCACAACGTAATACTGCTAATGTTCCAAGAATAATTAAAGCTGGTTCAAAATAGTACCATACCCATAATACTTGGCTCCAGCCGAAAAATGTTAATGTTAAAAGTGTCACTTGACCCGCGATTGTTCCCGCTACAGCAAGTTGGCCTTTTTCTTTCCCTTCTAAGAGGTATCGTTTAAGGGCTACAAACCATGGAGCAACCGGTACAATTCCATACACGAGCCCATGGAGTAATCCTAAAGTAAGTGAATTTTCCATAGTTTTTCTTCTTGTTAATTACGAGTAAGGTTACTGTTCACGAGGAAAATGCTTTCGCTTGAATGTAATCTCACTTCTGCTTTGTTACATACTTTACCATTTTATAGAAATGGAGTCTATCTTCTCTTTTATTTATTTCAAAGAATATTTGAATAACAGCATCATATCACTGTTATCCAAATATAAATTATTCTGCACTGTTTGATTTTGAACCAAAACCTTGTGCTTCATCGTCCCAGTTTTCTGAAACTGGTGCGGGTGGGTAGTAAAATCCTTTAGATTTACGCGTTGTTAAAGACTTTCCTAAAGAAAGTGCAGTACGAGCCGCGTCAAGAGCTTTACGCTTCCAGGTTGCTGAGCGCATTCCTGACTGTGCGTTTGATTGTCGTCGCTTTGGAACTGCCATAGAACGTTCTCACTAATATATTTAATATACTAATTATACTAACATTTTTAAATTTGTCTATCTTAAACAAAATTTAGTTCGTTTTGGGTTTTATTTTATGGTACTATAGTACATGTCAACATCCCGTATATATACTATTTTATACGGTTCGTGTCGAGAAATTAAAAATTTGTTATTTATAAACTGGAGTACAGTTTCTTATGCCAATTGGAGTACCAAAAGTAGCTTATCGTTTACCAGGTGAAGCTACTCCACAATGGGTGGATTTATACAACCGTTTATATCGTGAACGTGTTTTATTTTTAGGTTCAGGACTTGATGATGAATTAGCAAACCAGTTAAACGGGATTATGCTTTATTTAAGTGCTGAAGATTCAAGTCGTTCATTATTTTTATATATTAACTCCCCGGGTGGTTCTGTAACAGCTGGTCTCTCGGTGTTTGATATTATGAATTATGTACAAGCTTCTGTCACAACAATTGGGATTGGTTTTGCTGCTTCTATGGCATCATTTATCCTTGCTGGTGGTGAGCGTGGAAGTCGTATTGCTCTCCCACATTGTCGAGTTATGATTCACCAACCACAAGGTGGTATGGAAGGACAAGCTTCGGAAGTTGTTCTTGAAAAAGAAGAGATTGTACGCCTTCGTCGTTTAATTGGACGATTATATGTTGATTTAACTGGACAAAGTTTATCAACTATCGCTAACGATTTAGACCGTGATAAATATTTATCTGCGCGTGAAGCGCGTGACTATGGTTTAGTAGATTTAGTAGCTTCTACTGAAAATTCGGGTATGTAATTTTATTATTTTAATAATGGAATACAGCAAAATCTGTATTCCATTATTTTGGTTTCTTTTCTCTAGTTATAGAGAGTCTTTTAAATATAATTTAAAAATTAGCTTCCAAATACAGGTGCACCACCTGCTGAGTTTTTCCACATTTTTGCTGCTGCAACACGTGCTGTTTCACGATCAAACTTTAATTGGTTCTCAATGTAACCTTTTTTAGAATCTGATTTAGTCATAGCTTCTTTTGCTGTTGCTGCAAGTCGCTCTGCTTCTTCTAAGTTAATGTCTGATGCTTCTTCAATGTCACGACAAAGAATGTTTACGCGATTTTCTTTAATTACACCAAAACCACCTAAAAGTGCGAGGAAACGCCAAGTTGTTCCTTGTCGAATCGCAAGAACTCCGTTGTCTAATCCTGTTACTAATGGTGCGTGTTCTTCAAGAATTCCAACATATCCCGTGTTTGTTGGGAGAAGTAACTCTTGTGCTTCTTCTTTAAAGAAGATTCGGTCCGGTTTTACAATACAAACTTCCATGTTTTACCTCTTACAAATTTTTATAGTTTACTTTAGTGTTCAGTAGTTTTACTGAATATTAGTAAATTATAACTTTGAAGCTTTTTCTACTGCTTCGTCAATGTTTCCTACAAGGTAGAAAGCCTGCTCAGGAAGGTCATCTAATTCACCACCTAAGATCATCTTGAATCCTTGGATTGACTCTGCAAGGCTTACATACTTACCAGGTGATCCTGTAAATACTTCAGCTACGAAGAATGGCTGTGAAAGGAAACGCTCTACTTTACGAGCACGTGCTACAGTTAAACGGTCTTCTTCTGAAAGCTCGTCAAGTCCTAAAATAGCAATAATATCTTGGAGTTCTTTGTAACGCTGTAAAGTTTGCTTAACCCCTTGTGCTGTATCGTAGTGATCATCTCCAAGAATCCATGGCTGAAGCATAGTTGAAGTTGAATCAAGAGGGTCTACTGCAGGATAAATACCCTTAGCTGCTAAGTTACGTGAAAGTACTGTTGTTGCATCTAAGTGAGCAAATGTTGTTGCTGGCGCTGGGTCAGTAAGGTCATCTGCTGGTACATATACTGCTTGGATCGATGTAATTGATCCAGTTTTTGTTGAAGTAATACGCTCTTGGAGTGATCCCATTTCAGTTGAAAGAGTAGGCTGGTAACCTACTGCTGATGGCATACGTCCTAAAAGTGCAGATACTTCAGAACCAGCTTGTACAAAACGGAAAATGTTATCTACGAAAAGAAGTACGTCCTGGTTGTTTACGTCACGGAAGTACTCAGCCATAGTTAATGCTGTAAGTCCTACACGCATACGTGCTCCTGGAGGCTCGTTCATCTGACCGTAAACAAGTGCTACTTTTGAGTTCTTAAGGTTTGCTGTGTCAATTACTTTTGACTCACACATTTCTTGGTAAAGGTCGTTTCCTTCACGAGTACGCTCACCTACACCAGCAAATACTGATACTCCACCGTGTGCCTTTGCAATGTTGTTAATAAGTTCCATGATGAGAACTGTCTTTCCAACACCAGCACCACCGAAGAGACCAATTTTACCACCACGACGGTATGGTGCAAGAAGGTCAACTACCTTAATTCCAGTTTCAAAAATAGAAAGGTTAGTATCAAGGTCTACGAATGCAGGCGATGCACGGTGAATTGGAAGAGTTCCCTCTACCATATCTACTCCACCAAGCTCGTCTACTGGCTCACCAAGTACGTTAAAAATACGCCCAAGAGTGTTTTTACCTACTGGTACTGAAAGAGCAGCACCTGTATCAGTTACAGTCATACCACGCATTAAACCATCAGTTGCACTCATTGATACTGCACGTACAACGTTATCTCCAAGGAGTTGTTGTACTTCGGCTACACACTTAATTGTCTCACCAACTTCGTTCTTACCTTCAACTTCAATTGAGTTGTAAATGTTAGGCATTTTGTTAGGTGCGAAAACTACGTCGATTACTGGTCCAATAATTTGTGTAATGCGACCGAGGTTCTTTTCTGTTTTGATAGCTGTCATATTTTTTAGCTTCTAAAAATAGTATTTTGGATAAGTTCTAGTTACTTAAACAAAATTTAAATTAAATATTTTTTGTTCAATAAAATAAGTGTAAAGAAATAATTTAATTAATTACAACTCTATAAAAATTTAAGAGACCTTCGACGCAAATTTGAATTTGAGCCGAAGTTGTTGTTTGTTCACTAATTAATCATAGAGATTAATTGAGTCATACAAAAATTTAGTATGCGAGTCCCATTGAACGCGTTGTTTCTGATCCAAGGTATACACGTACACTTAAGAAATCTGTTGGGCAAGCTGCTTCGCAACGCTTACAACCAACACAGTCTTCAGTACGAGGTGCTGAAGCAATTTGACCTGCTTTACACCCATCCCAAGGTACCATTTCAAGTACGTCCGTTGGACAAGCACGTACACATTGTGTACATCCGATACATGTATCGTAAATTTTTACTGCATGCGACATAATAAAGTGAATAAATAATTAATAAAAATTGAGATATAGAGACTGTTTTGTGACAGCTAAATGAATAAAAGATATTCGTTAAGATTATATCATACTTTTTGTGAATTATTTATAAATAAATTGGGTCAGGTGGGATTCGAACCCACGGCTAATCGGTTAAAAGCCGAATACTCTACCACTGAGTTACTGACCCAGATTTTTAATCTGTGGTTATAATAACGTCTTTAAGATAAGATTACAATTTTATTTTTTATTGGGATTAGTAAACTAATCCCAATATGATTTTAAGAATCTTTAGTGAAATTCATTAAAGAGGTCCTGAAATTCCTTGCTTACGAATCATAAGGAAGTGCATAAGCATAAATACTGCTGCAAGAAGTGGAAGTACGAAAGTGTGTAAACTGTAGAAACGTGTGAGAGTTGGCTGTCCTACTCCTACACTTCCACGAAGAAGTTCAACTACAAATCCACCTACAACTGGAATTGCATCTGGTACACCAGTTACAATTTTAACTGCCCAGTACCCAACTTGGTCCCATGGGAGTGAATATCCAGTTACTCCGAAAGATA
The DNA here is from genome assembly GCA_012295225.1 of Ostreococcus mediterraneus. Classification (NCBI taxonomy): domain Eukaryota; kingdom Viridiplantae; phylum Chlorophyta; class Mamiellophyceae; order Mamiellales; family Bathycoccaceae; genus Ostreococcus; species Ostreococcus mediterraneus. Next base: position 11,356 of record CM022725.1, read on the forward strand.
CAGTAATTACTGAAAGAATTACTCCAGTTACCCAAGTAAGCTCACGTGGCTTTTTAAATCCACCTGTAAGGTATACACGGAAAACGTGAAGGATCATCATAAGTACCATCATTGATGCTGACCAACGGTGTACTGAACGGATGAGCCATCCAAAGTTTACATCTGTCATAATAAATTGTACTGATGCAAAAGCTTCTGTTACAGTTGGGCGGTAGTAGAATGTCATAGCAAACCCTGTTGCTACTTGTACAAGGAAACATGTAAGTGTAATTCCACCTAAACAGTAGAAAATGTTTACGTGTGGTGGTACATATTTACTTGTTACGTCGTCTGCAATTGATTGAATCTCAAGACGTTCGTTAAACCAGTTATATACTTTACTCATATTAAAGGTCCTCATCAATAATAAACATTCATTGTTTATTATTTTTTAATTAATACAGAAAAATTGTATTAATACACAATTGGGCAAATATTTACTAAACAAAATTTTTAAAACTGGGCGACAATTACGTTCGCCCAGAGTTTTATACATGGAACTTTTGCTTTAACTTAAAGTGAAGATCCAAGTCCTACGTATGAACCGTAGAAAAAGATAGTTAAAAGACCAAGTGCTGCGAGGCCTCCTACTACCCCTACGAACCATAATGGGATTCGTCCTGTTGTTGTGTTAGACATAAATGTTTTCTCGACAAATCAGATTAGTTAAAAATGTAGCTTGAAAAAAGAACTGCAAGTACAAAAATGAGAAGTAAACCCCAGTAAAGACTAGTACGGTTTAACTCTACAGTTTGCTTGTTTGGGTTTGGGTTTGTCATACAATTTTCTCCTAATTAACGCTGAATAAATTGCATTGCTGTGATTGCACCAAGGAAGAACACTGTTGGTACAGCTAAAGCGTGTACTGCAAGCCAACGGAATGTAAAAATTGGATATGTTTTAACTGACATAAAAATAAAAAGGCTAAATTAGCTGCATCAGGGTTAACTGATGCATTTCTGTCAATTTACTCAATGTGTATATTTAATCTTTGAAAGATATAAATATAGATTTATGAAATAAATTTTTTAGTTTGGTACGAACTCATCAAGTTGAGCAAGTGCACCATAACGATCTGAAATTAAAGGAAGCTCTTGACGCTCTTCCGTAAAATACTCGTTTGGACGTGGTGTTCCAAATACGTCGTATGCTAAACCAGTACTTACAAAAAGCCATCCTGCAATAAAGAGTGATGGAATTGTAACACTGTGAATTACCCAGTAACGGATACTAGTAACGATGTCACTAAAAGGACGTTCTCCTGTAGAACCTGACATATGAAATCCTCAACATTTCTTTGAAAGCTCTCGTCTAGTAATGAAGAATTACTATCCACGATGCTCGTTTATATTATATCTCTCTCGGGCTATATCGCAAAAAAATATATGCACTAAATTAATATATTTTTTTTATAGAGGAATTTTGGTCAAAATCCCCTATAAAACTTTTGAAAATAAATCTATTTTACGTGAATTTGTAAAAATTCATTACTTACTTGAGTAACTGATCCAACTTCTGGGCGTTTTACATTTGTTTTGAAATCGCGAGTACCATAAGTTCCACAAATTGTTGGTGTTACTGAATAGGGTGTTGGTTGTTGTTGTGTAAATTCGTATAAACGTCCAATAATACGTTCTTTTAAACGTACCATAGAAGCTGACATCACAGATTTTTTCGAAATTCCCGAAACACGTTCATACGTTTCTAATTCATAAAACATACGACTGCGATACCATTTACCGAGAAGTTTAGTACGATGACGTAAATCATTTAAATAGAGTGAATCTCCCGTTTGCCAATTACTTGTTGCGGCTAAGCTACTAAGAGCGTTTTGTGCTTCTTGAAAGTTTACAATTGTACGCTCAAGACGATATGTTTCACAGCCTTCGGCGAATGTTCCATTTAATTGTTTCGCAAGATTTTCACAATATGACGTTTGGGTAACAAATGTATTCATTGAACCACAACGTCGTAATTGTTTTAAAAAAGCACTTTCAGCTAAGAGTCCAAGTAATTCATTCATTAAACGTTGTGAATATTCATCAGTTGGTTTTTGAATATTTACACCAATATTTTGCATAGTGACTACTGGTGGTGTTTTAATTGTTCCAGTTTCTGTTTGCCAATTTTTCACACTAACTAATAAATGAATACACTTAGTTTTAAATGGTACAATCCCGTTTGCTTCTAAATTTTCAAAGTTAGCTACGTCCGATTTAATAAGCCCGTTATGATGAAGTTTATTAAAAAATCCTTCGTCAATTGTGGGGTTCACCGTTTTATTGTCTCGTAATGTAAAAATATTACGTAAGGCATCATTTAATGAGGAATTCGTGTGAATTAACGTGTTAGTACGGATTGCTTGAAGTGACGAACTATTAATAAGTGAAACAACTTCTGCATGTGTAAATCCATCAGTCATTAAATCAAAATAATTCCAAGCAATATCATTCTCTAACTTTAAGCGACTTTTTGTCGCTTTGTTTTGTAATAAAAATTTACGTTCCCCAAGCACTGGTTTACGTAAATTAACAATCCATTCAAAACGTCCAGAACGTAAACAAGCTGGATCCATTTTACGTAAATCTGATACAGAACCTAATGTAAAGATTTTACGTTTTGTTGGGCGACTTTCCGAACCAATGTAATATCCGTCAAAACAAATTAAGAATTGTGTAGTTAATTGGATAAGTTCTGGGCTATTTGTACGTTCACGGTCTACAGTGATTAAGTCAATATCACGAATAAATAAGACTCCAGGAGCTTGATTTCGTACACGGCGGAATAAAGCCATAAGACGAAGTACTCCAAATTTTGGGTCAATAAAACGGTTACTTTCAGTTTTAAAAAATGGTAATCGCGTTTCACTTGCAATGGCACGGGCTAAAAAACTACGCCCATTTCCCGGATCTCCTACTAATAACATTCCTTTTGGTAAGTCATTCAACGCATAACGGCCCGGTTTAAAAGCAGCAATTACGGGTACGTTCGATAATTCATTTTCGATAAAAAGAAGATTTTTTAAATTGAATTTAATAAAGTTCTTTAATGAAAAAGTTTCTTCAACTTTTTCTTTTGGCATTACAAATTTACTTAATGCTGCGAGTTTTTCAGCTGTTGTTTTAAGTTGCGTTTGAATTTTATATTCAGCATTTCCCTGTTCTAATTTGTTTAATTTTTGCTGTTCTTTTTGAATAGTTGATTTTAATAATTTAAAACGGGGCTCGAAAGTTGAGCTTGAATCATTAAGATTGAAAATATTTTCACTTAAACTAGGTTCACGGTTGGCAAATTGGGTAGGATCAATTTTTGCCTGATTAGTAAGCATACTAATTTGATTACGCTGTTTTACTACCCATTGATCTAAACTTGATGGAATTAAAGCTCCAAATGTGGATTCCCATGCTGAAAGAATTACTGTTGGAATATAAATTCCCATTCCACGGGCACGTTGAAGAGCAGAAAAAAGTTTTTCAAGTTTTTCACGGCTTCCATTAATACCCATTACTTCTTTTAACTGTACTTTATTACGTAGTCGACCATAATGGTCTAAACGATTGTAAAGCACTGGTAATGGTTTTTTACGAACATCATAAATAAAGTGTAAACGGAAACGGTAAAGGTTGTAAGCCATATACCAAAGAAAAACTGTTGGAAGTGCAATGCTTAAAAGATCACTTTCTGTAACAATTTTATCGTCTGGATCACCCATTAAACGAATGATCGATTTTGTACTACTAATACTATCTGGGTCACGATTATAAGGTAAATCTGTCGTTACTGTCGATGTAAAATTAGTTGTTAAGTGTTCCTCCAATTCATCTTCGTCACTTAATTTTAAGCCTAAAGTACGTGTCGCCATACTGTTAAAAGTGTCTTCCCATACTTCTTCATCATCAGGATCAATCATCCAGTTTTGATTGTCACTAGAGTTTCGCTTTGGAAATTCATCAAAAATTTGACTGTTGGACAAATAGTGACCCATTAATTTGTCTGAATTTAAAGATAAACTAGCATCACGAATTTGCGAGGGTTTAATTGCATGAAGCTCAGGTTCTAACATTGGGCTAATACTTGAAATCTCAACCCCAGGCATAATCAATTGGGATTGGTCTACATTCCAATCTTGAAATGGGCCACTTGAAAAATGATTTGGATAAATATTTTTCACTAAACCTGAACGGAAGAATGTTAAACGTTTTGGTACAAAACTAGTTTTCTTAGTTTTTGCTGATTTGTTATTTTTATTAAAGCCTGGTGGTGCAAAAATATCATTAGCACTTAGTTGTTTAGTTTCAACTAATTGTTCTAAATCTGCATAGTTTGTAATACTCGCTGCTTTTTTAATTCCACCCATTTCTTGAGTAATTTCTGAATTAAACAATTCATACATTGGTGCAGTTGGATATTTTTCTGCAATACGTGATGGAATAACCGAGTCGTCATTAAAGTTATCTAAGTCATCATCAAAATTTTCTTCAATATCTTTACTAATTTCTGGTTTTACTCCTGAAAACGGGTATCCGTCGATTTTGCCAGAAAATTTTGTTCGTTGTTGAATATTAGTTAATTCATCATGACTAAAATAGTGAAGAAGTGGGGAATCTGTTCCAGCGAGCACACGTTTTCCTAATTTTCCTTTAAGAAGTGATGTTTGCTCAATTGTAGATTTTGCAGCAACAGTAAAATCTTGAAGTGGTAAAAAACGTCTTGGCTGGTTTTTCTCAACATTAAGAAGGTATGCAGCTTTTGAAAACACGCCTCCAATAATTACAAAATAAAAACTAAGTTGGAATACACGTCGATAGTCTAAAACATTTAAAAGATAGTCGGTAATTCCGCTAACTCCATAAGCTTTAAAATATTTTGGCCAATAGTATACATTTTCAATGATTACTTCTGGCATGTTTGTTGCACGTCCGCGTGAGGCTCCTTTAATAATTTGATCATAATTAGTCCCTAAAAGTGCTTTAAACACTTTAAAGCGAACTACATTTTTTACAAATGAATGGTAGCTGTTTACTACTCCGTTTTTAACTTCATATTTTACTAATTCAAGACCAGTGTAAACCACTTTATCTTTTTCTGGATCATACATTACCCAATTTTGAACTCGGTTTTTAATTTCCGTTTCCGTTTTACGAATTGTATTATCCTTTTCCCAGTTTTCTTTTTGTAAAAGAATTGCAAGAATTTCTGGATCTGCTGTTAATGATTTTTTTTGCATTTCTTCATCAATAAATGTATGGAAAGGTGCAGTAATTTTATTTAATTTGTTTGTTTTTTTGTTTTCCTGATTCATAGTTATTTCTCTTGATAGGACAAATTTTTTTTAATTCAAATAAAAGTCTGAATAAATTCTGTCTTTTGTTTAAATTCAAACGAATAGTAATCTTTAGAAAGATATTGGCAAGTCTTTAGATAGCACAGAATTTTACAGAAAAATTACGGCTATAACTGTTAATTATTATATCATAGAATATTTAATTTTTTATTTTTTATGGGATTTTTACTCCCCAGATAGGATTTGAACCTATGACCAATCGGTTAACAGCCGATTGCTCTACCACTGAGCTACTGAGGATTTCAAGTTTTTTACTTCTATTTTAATCATATCAGAATCCGAAACTCTCGTCTACTATTCATTTTTGAAAAAATTACTTGAATGTTTGCTGGGTATTGCTTATACTACAAACAATTATGCCTCCTTAGCTCAGTGGCTAGAGCATCGTATTTGTAATGCGAGGGTCGTCGGTTCAAATCCGACAGGAGGCTAAATTTGATCTTTATTTATGGTATACTTAACAGTAATTTTTAGAATTGTCTCGGTCGCCTAATGGATATGGCAGTAATCTTCTAAGTTATTTTTTTGTAGGTTCGAATCCTACCCGAGATGTTTTTCTAGATTTGGTAATTAAGCATAGCTTAATTACCAAATCCAAGGTTTTAAATATTAATTGGCTAATTTAGCTAATTCAATTAAAGTCCAGTACTTGAAAGCCAGTTTACCCCAACGTTGTCAAGAATTAATGACTTGTTGTAAATTTCGAGGAGGATAACAATAAATACTGCGAATAACCCGATGAATCCTGCCATTAATACAGTTGTTCCCCATCCTGGTGCTACTTTTCCGTACTCTGAGTTAAGTGGACGTAAAGCAGTTCCTAAAGCAGTTACTTTACCTGTTCCTGCGAGTTTTGAGTCTTTTGCTGCCATAATATAAGTATGTAATCTATTTGTATTTTTTTACTTTCTATTTTAAAATATAACTAAATTTTCAAAAAAAAATATATAACCTATGGAAACTCCAGCATTTTTTTACGGCGTTTTTCTTTGGTGTTTATTAATTAGTGTAACTGGATATTCCATTTACATTGGTTTTGGACCACCGTCAAAAGAATTACGTGACCCTTTTGAAGAACACGAAGATTAATCCAATTTGATTAAAATTCAAATTTGGTTTTGGCCTTTTTAACTGCAAGGCCAAAACCAAATTTAAAATAAGTTTTAAGTTTTTTCTATTTATTATTATATCATGAAATGTTGTATACCAAAAAAGATTTGCGTCTCTTTCCAGTAAAATTCGATCCTGTTTTTATTTTGTCTCGTTAATCCTTACCAAATAGTAAGGATTAACGAAACTAACAAGATATTACTTACGTGAGTAGAACTCAATAATTAATAATTCATTAATTGTTAATGCAATTTGTGAACGTGTTACATTTCGTTCAACTTTTCCAGTTGCATTATTTTTATCAACACTTACGTGCGATGGGATTTCACCACCAAAAGTTTTACAGTGCTCAACAATTGGTGCTGATGTACTCTTAATAATTTCACCTGCTGTACAGTTGTAGCTTGGAATTGTTACTTTCTGTCCATTTACACTAACTAATCCGTGTGAAACATATTGACGAGCTGCACGAATTGTTGGGGCAAAACCAAGACGGTATACAATACAATCAAGACGCATTTCAAGCATTTGGAGTAATAATTCTCCAGTTGGTCCTTTTAAGCGACGTGCACGGCGTACATAACTGAGTAATTGCTTTTCGCTTACCCCATAGTTATAACGTAATTTCTGTTTCTCTTGTAAACGAACACGGTATTGTGACATTTTCGCCATTCCTGACGTTGGTCCGTGTTGTCCAGCTGGATAGTTACGGTTTGGAATTTTAGTTGTTAATCCTGGTAATTCTCCAAGACGACGAACAATTTTAACACGTGGTCCACGGTATCGAGCCATTTTTAATCTCCTAAATTTTATGGATATTTCAATTCTTATAGTATACTATGACTAAAGTAATTAAAGTTTACCAGTAGATATTAAATGAATCAAAAAGAGTTAAGTTTCAAAACTTTTTTCTTGGTCCAAAATTTTCTTTACTTTTTGCTTTTTGAATAACTCTTATACGATTTACTTTATGCCACGTTCCCAAAAAAATGATAATTTTATCGACAAGACCTTTACGGTAATTGCAGATATTTTGCTAAAAGTATTACCAACTACTCGTAATGAAAAAGAAGCTTTTATCTATTACCGAGATGGTATGTCAGCACAAGCCGAAGGTGAATATGCTGAAGCATTACAAAACTATGCTCAGGCAATGCGTTTAGAAGTGGATCCTTATGACCGTAGTTTTATTTTTTATAATATTGGTCTTATTCACACGAGTAACGGGGAACACACAAAAGCGCTTGAGTACTATTACCAAGCATTAGACCGAAATCCTTCATTACCACAAGCATTAAATAATATTGCTGTAATTTACCATTATCGTGGCGAGCAAGCCTTAGCTGCTGGAAATATCCCTGATTCGGAAACATTGTTTGAAAAAGCAGCGGAATATTGGAAAGAAGCAATTCGTCTTGCACCTTTAAATTATAGTGAAGCGCAAAACTGGCTTCAAACTACAGGTCGTTAGTTTTTTCACGACTATTTTTCTAATGATTAGATTCATGAGTTTATTGATGCCTTAATGGTGGAATGGTAGACACGCTAGCCTTAGGAGCTAGTGCTTTACAGCGTGGAGGTTCGAGTCCTCTTTAAGGCATAATAATAGAACTCTTTTGAGCTTTTATATAATTTTTTTAAAAAACTATTGACAGGCTTTCTTCAAGCATTTTATACTGTAAGTGAAATGTTTTTAAACTTTATGCCCCCATCGTCTAGAGGCCTAGGACATTTCCCTTTCACGGAAGTAACAGGGATTCGAATTCCCTTGGGGGTATTTTTCAAAAAAATAACTTAAATTTTTAATAAAATAAATGAGTCTTGCATTTATATCGGATTTATGGTTCAATTTATACAAAAAAATCTTACTAGACTTTAAATTTTTAGTGTTCTTCAAATGTTTTATTTGAACAAAGCTGAAAATTTATATTTTTTTGACTTTAAATTATTTTATATTTTTACCTATGAACTTTACACGTCAGCGTACGTCACCAATTCATGCGGGAGAGATTATTAGTTACAAGAACGTTGATCTTTTACGTCGTTTTATTACGGAACAGGGTAAGATTCTTCCACGCCGTTTAACTGGTGTTACAGCGAAGGAACAGCGTCAACTTGCAAAAGCTATTAAACAAGCTCGTATTCTTGGGTTCTTACAATTCCTCTATAAAGAATAATTTCTTAAATTATGCCTACGATTCAACAACTTATTCGTTCTCAACGAATTAAATGTGAGACAAAAACAAAGTCTCCTGCATTAAAATCATGCCCACAACGTCGTGGGATTTGTACTCGTGTGTATACTACTACACCTAAAAAACCTAACTCAGCATTACGTAAAGTAGCGCGTGTGCGTTTAACAACTGGAATTGAAGTAACTGCTTATATTCCAGGGATTGGACACAATTTACAAGAACACTCCGTTGTTTTAGTACGTGGAGGTCGTGTAAAAGACCTTCCAGGTGTTCGTTATCACATCGTGCGTGGTTCTCTTGATACAGCTGGGGTTAAGGATCGTTTACAAAGCCGTTCTAAGTACGGTGTAAAACGTCCAAAGAAGTAAAACTTCCTTTTCATTAAGGTTTATTTAATTTTATTTACCATTTTTTAGTTATGTCACGCCGAACTGTAGCAAAAAAACGTCCGGTTGCTCCGGACCCAGTTTACCAAAGTCGCCTTGTAAGTTTATTAGTAAGCCACCTTTTAAAAAAGGGGAAGAAAAGTATTGCGTACAACATTTTCTATGCGGCTATGAAAAATATTGCGGAGACAACATCACAAGATCCTCTTGAAGTGTTACGTCAAGCAGTATTAAATATTACTCCGAAAGTTGAAGTTAAATCTCGCCGTATTGGTGGGGCAACACTCCAAGTTCCACTTGAAGTAAAAGCTGATCGTGGAACTGCGTTAGCCCTTCGTTGGTTATTAATTGCAGCCCGTGGCCGTTCTGGTCGTAATATGGTTTCAAAACTTGCGGCAGAAATTATTGATGCATCAAACAACACTGGTGCAGCAATTCGTCGTCGTGAAGAAACGCACCGTATGGCGGAAGCAAATAAAGCATTTGCACATTTCCGTTTCTAATTTCTACTTAATGTAATAGTCCTGAGACGACTATTACATTTTATTTTATAAAGCCAAAATCAAAATTTTTTTACATTTAAAAAATTATGGCACGCGAAAAGTTTGAGCGTACGAAACCGCACGTAAACATTGGAACAATTGGACACGTTGACCACGGAAAAACAACACTTACAGCAGCTATTACTATGGCAATGGCAGCTCGTGGTGGATCTGCTGGTAAAAAGTATGATGAGATTGACTCTTCTCCAGAAGAGAAGGCACGTGGAATTACTATTAACACTGCACACGTGGAGTATGAAACAGCAACTCGTCACTACGCACACGTAGATTGTCCAGGTCACGCGGACTATGTAAAAAATATGATTACTGGTGCTGCACAAATGGATGGTGCTATTCTTGTAGTATCTGGTGCTGACGGACCTATGCCACAAACAAAAGAGCACATTCTTCTTGCTAAGCAAGTAGGTGTACCAAACGTTGTTGTTTTCTTAAATAAAGAAGACCAAGTTGATGACGAGGAATTACTTGAGCTCGTAGACATGGAAATCCGTGATACACTCTCAAACTATGACTTCCCTGGTGATGAAATTCCAGTAGTTGCTGGTTCTGCTCTTTTAGCTTTAGAAGCTCTTACTTCAAACCCTAAAGTAAAAGATGGGGAAGACAAGTGGGTAGACAAGATTTTCGCATTAATGGATGCTGTAGATTCATACATTCCAACACCTGCACGTGAAACAGATAAAACTTTCCTTATGGCAGTTGAGGACGTATTCTCAATTACAGGTCGTGGAACAGTAGCAACTGGACGTGTAGAGCGTGGAACAGTTAAAGTTGGAGACAACATTGAAATTATTGGTTACGTTGATACTCGTGTAGCAACTGTAACTGGTTTAGAAATGTTCCAAAAGACTCTTGATGAGTCAGTAGCTGGAGATAACGTAGGTGTACTCCTCCGTGGGATCCAAAAAGATGACATTGAGCGTGGAATGGTACTTGCTAAGCCAGGTACAATTACACCACACACAAAATTTGAAGCTCAAGTTTATGTACTTAAGAAAGAAGAAGGTGGACGTCACACTCCATTCTTCCCTGGATACCGTCCACAATTCTATGTACGTACAACTGACGTAACAGGTAAGATTGAATCTTTTATCTCTGATGATGGTGATGAGGCAACAATGGTAATGCCTGGTGACCGTGTAAAGATGGTAGTAGAGCTTATTCAACCGATTGCAATCGAAAACGGAATGCGTTTCGCAATTCGTGAAGGTGGTCGTACTGTTGGAGCTGGGGTAGTATCTACAATCCTTAAATAATTTATTTCATCTGAAATAAATGAAAATTAACCATTTTATTAATAAAAAAAATAAAATGGTTAATTTTTAACGGAATTACTTGCTTTATTTTGTAGAAGAAATATACTATGTAGTAGTCCTACTCTTGTCGAAAAATATTTTTTGAATCGTGTCAGACCTGAAAAGAAGCAGCACTAATAGATTTCCTTTCGGACAAAGTAGGCACACTAACAGATTTTATATAAGTTTTAAGTATCAACTCATTAAATAATAAAAACATTTCATAAACCATAATAAAAACTACTAGCTCGTATTATGAGTATTCAATAAATGTTTTGTATTATTTTTAGAATCTTTTTTAGATTTTAATTTAGGCGGTGCCCAGATTCGAACTGGGGGATAAAGGATTTGCAGTCCTCTGCCTTACCACTTGGCTACACCGCCACTGATTAGTTATCAGTTATAGTTGTAGGGTAGCCTATTTTATTGATCTTTTCAATATTAATTTATTTTATAAATTTAAGACTTTATTTTTTTAGTAGCTAGCTAATAATTTATTATGACGCTCTTTAGACAAAATTCAGCACTTCCAAATTTTTTAGATTCGCAACGTGATAGTTTTCGTTACTTTTTAGAAACGGGAATTCGTGAAGAACTCGATTTCTTTTCTCCAATTGTGGGTCAAAGTTTAGGAAGTGCAGTAAAGCGACCAACGGATCGCTATATCTCTGTTTCGTTTCATTCAAAAGACTTTTATTTTAAAAAGCCACGATATAGTCCGCAAGAAGCGGTACAAAATTTAGCTACTTATAATAGTTCATTAATTGTTCCGGTCCATGTATATTCAAAACAATTAAATTTAAATGCTACATTTCCAGTAGCATTTTGCGATTTACCTTTAATGACGGAACACGGGACTTTCATTTTAAACGGGTCCCCACGTGTAATTGTTCACCAAATTGTTCGTTGTCCTGGAGTTTATTTAAAACCACAATTTGATAAACAAGGAAATCGTACTCATTTAGTAAGTTTTTTGTCTTCTTATGGGTCATGGTTACGTTTTGAAACAAATAAAAAAGGAATTGTTTTTGCTCATATTGATAATTTACGAAAAGTCCCTGTAACTTTATTTCTACAAGCATTAGGTTTTTCACTAGAAACAATTTTAAATTCAATCCAACATCCCGATTTATTAATTCCAACAATTCATGAAGTTGGTTCAACGCCAACCACAGATGAAGCGTTACTGTTATTAATGTCACGTTTATTTCCTAACCGACCTGCAAATTTACAGCGTGGCCGTAAATTTTTGTTTAACCAATTCTTTAATCCACGTCGTTATAGTTTAAGTTCTGTTGGTCGTCAACGTGTAAATCAGAAATTTCGAATGCTTAATAAATCGAAGCATTTAACATTAACACCACAAGATACTTTAGCAGCATTAGACTATTTATTACGTTGTGAACACGGAGACACTCAATTTTTAGATGATATTGACCATTTAAAGAACCGTCGTGCACGTTTAGCAGGTGAATTAATCCAAACCCAATTCCGTTTAGGATTAAATCGTTTAGAACGAGTTATTTTTAATCGTATTAGTGATGAAAATATTTTGCGCCAAACACCAGGTGCCTTACTTTCTTTAAACTCCTTAATTCGTACTCAAGTATTATCTTCAGTATTTCAAGAGTTTTTTGGTTCAAACCAATTGTCACAATTTATGGATCAAACGAATCCACTTGCTGAAATTACGCATAAGCGTCGTCTAAGTTCGTTAGGCCCAGGTGGATTACACCGTGATCGCGCTGGTTTAATTGTTCGTGGTATTCACCCTAGTTATTATGGACGTATTTGTCCAATTGAAACACCAGAAGGGAAGAATGCTGGTTTAGTAGGTTCTATTGCTACTTTTACTCAAATTAATAAAAATGGATTTCTTGAAAGCCCATATTATAAATTAGTTAAAGCTACAAACCGTCCCGATCGAAATGGATTCTTTTTATTAAATGCTTTTTATGAAGAAGATACTGTTGTGGCACAAAGTGACGTAGATTTAAAGCAATTCCGTATTCCTACGCGTAATCAGAGTCAGTTTACTGAAAATAAAGCCCAAGATATTAATTTTTTAGGACTTTGTCCTATTCAATTTATGTCAGTGGCAACAGCTTTAATTCCGTTTTTAGAGCATGATGATGCTAACCGTGCATTAATGGGTTCTAACATGCAACGTCAAGCGGTTTCACTTTTAACATCAGAACGCCCATATGTTGGTACCGGTTTAGAAGCACGTGTTACTCGTGATATCGGTTCCACAATTGTAGCAAAACACAATAGTTATATTTCATATGTTGATGCTCAACGTATTGATTATTTTACGCCTAAAGTAAAAGATACGAATTTACTTGATTTAAAAGCTCTTACTGCTGATGTAATTGCAGTAAATGACAGTTTTACTCACCATACGATTTGGTTAACAACTTATCAACGTTCAAACCAAGATACTTCTTTAAATCATCGACCACTTGTAAAAGCTAATACGTGGGTTGAAGCTGGTGATTGTTTAGCTGATAACTCGGCAACTTCACAAGGTGAATTAGCACTTGGTCGTAATATTTTAGTTGGATATATGCCATGGGAAGGATATAACTTTGAAGATGCTGTACTTGTAAGTGAACGTTTAGTATTTAATGATGTTTTTACTTCAATTCACATTTCACGTTATGAAATTTCTACTTCACGTTCGCGTGAAGGCCAAGAATACTTTACTAAACAAGTTGAACGTAATAATTATTTAGATGATTACGGAATCGTAAAAGTTGGAACTTGGGTTGAACCAGGGGATGTTTTAGTTGGTAAGATTTCACCCCAACCTGAATCAGAAAACACACCGGAAGGTCGTTTATTACGTGCAATTTTTGGTGGTGTAGCACGCAATACAAAAACTACGTCATATTGTATGTCAAGTGGTGTAACTGGTCGAATTCTTGATGTTCGTTGTGAATTTCAAAGTCAGACGTTCAATAATGAAGAAGACAGTATGGAATCGACTGGTTCTGTATATGTTTATTTAGTCCAAAAGCGTCGTTTACAAATTGGGGATAAAGTTGCCGGTCGTCATGGAAATAAAGGTATTATTTCAAATATTTTACCTCGTGCGGATATGCCGTATTTACAAAATGGAAAACCACTTGATATGGTTTTAAATCCATTAGGTGTACCGTCACGTATGAATGTGGGTCAAATTTTTGAATGTTTACTTGGTTTAGCCGCTAATACATTAAAACAAAATTTTAAAGTATTACCATTTGATGAAATGCACGGATCGGAAGTTTCTCGTGGTTTTGTTTACCACCATCTATACGAATCACGTTTACTTACTCAACAAAAATGGTTATTTAAACCAAATTCTCCGGGAAAAAGCTTAATTTTTGACGGTCGAACTGGTTTAAGTTTTGATCAACCAGTAACAGTAGGTTACCCTTATATTTTAAAGCTTGTTCACTTAGTTGATGACAAAATTCACGCACGTTCAACGGGTCCATACTCGTTAGTTACGCAACAACCATTAGGGGGCCGTTCAAAGAAAGGTGGCCAACGTTTAGGTGAAATGGAAGTTTGGGCACTTGAAGGATTTGGTGCGGCGTATGTGCTTCAAGAATTGTTAACAATTAAATCAGACGATATGATTGGTCGAAATCGTGCGTTTATGTCGATGATTCGAGGAACATTATTACCAAAACCGGGAATTCCAGAGTCTTTTAAAGTACTTGTCTCTGAATTACGTGGATTATGCCTTGATATGAGTATTGCTCGTATTAATTTTTAATTATCTTATATTACAGATTTATGAGTATTGAATATGTTCAACTTCAACTTGCTTCACCGAGTGAAATTAAACGTTGGTCACAACGTGTTTTGCCGACTGGTGAAGTAGTTGGAGAAATTAGTAAAGCGGACACAATTAATTACAGAACGTTCAAGCCTGAACGTGGTGGTTTATTTTGTGAACGTATTTTTGGTTCCACTTCAAATGGCGAATGTTCATGTGGTAAAACTAAACGTCGAAAATTAATCGCTCCTTTGAATTTTAATCGACTTACAGTCCAAAAAAATGATGAGGTTCAAACTGCACAATCATTAATTGAAGTTTGTCCGTCGTGTGGTGTGGAACCAACAAATGCAAAAGTGCGTCGTTACCGCATGGGGTGTATTTCATTAAAAAAACCGGTTGCACACATGTGGTACTTCCGAAATAGTCCCAATGTATTAGCTACTCTTTTAAATATGCGTAGTCAAGACATTGATGAAATTATTCATTTTCAAACTTATACATCCGCTACGCCAGGTACGCAGAATTATTGTTTACATGGGGGAGTGCAATGGTATGTAAATCATTGGGAACCTATGCACCCTTATTTTGCTGGTACTACGGATTTTAATTTTGATAAAGTTGCTCCTTGGAATATGAGCGGTTCTACAATGCCCCCAGAGCCAAAAACAATTGAAAATTGTGGGGCAGAAGCGTTACAAGTCTTGTTAAGTCAACTTGATTTAGCATTTTTACAAAAAATGTTATCTCGTAAGTTACACAATGAAATTGAAAAACAAAAATTTGCTACAAAACGATTACGTAAACAGCACAAGCGACGTAAAAAATCAAAATTACTTAGTCGAAATGATCAAAAAAATTACGGTATTTCAACAAAAGTTAAAAAGTATGCTCGCCGTTTAGAATATGTACGATCATTAGCGCGTAAAGGATTACGTCCTGAATGGATGGTTTTATCGGTTTTCCCCGTATTGCCACCAGATTTACGTCCAATGATTCAAATGTCAAGCGGGCGCTTTGCAACCTCCGATTTAAATGATTTATATCGTCGTTTAATTTATCGTAAAATTCGTTTTGAAAAATTTTTAACTCTTTTTGATGAAGAATTTTTACCAGATTTATTAATTCGTCATGATTTATGCTTATTACAGGAGGCTGCGGATTCTATTATTGACAACGGCCGATTAGAAAAACCTGCGCAACGACCAAACCGTAAAGCATTTAAATCATTAACGTCAATTATTGAAGGTAAACATGGACGTTTCCGTCAAAACTTATTAGGAAAACGTGTTGATTATTCCGGTCGTTCTGTAATTGTTGTAGGCCCAAAATTACGTTTACACCAATGTGGTTTACCACGTGAAATGGCGTTAGAATTATTTCAACCATTTGTTATTCGTGCTTTATTAGAAGAATCTGGTGTGAAAAATATTCGTGCAGCGAAAAATTTATTACAACGTCGTCCGCAGATGGTTTGGGACATTTTAGAGACTGTAGTTACAGGTCATCCTGTTTTATTAAACCGTGCTCCAACTCTTCACCGTTTAGGTATTCAAGCTTTTGAACCCATTTTATTATCAGGTCGTGCAATTCAATTACACCCTTTAGTATGTCCTGCATTCAATGCTGACTTTGATGGGGATCAAATGGCAGTTCACGTTCCATTAGGTTTAGAAGCTCAAGCTGAAGCTCGTTTATTAATGCTTGCAACTCACAACTGGTTATCACCAGCCACTGGTGAACCAAGTATTCTTCCAAGTCAAGATATGATTCTTGGATTTTACTATTTAACTACTTTAAAACCTTCAGTAAGTAAGGTTCCAAAAGTAGAAGTGCTCGAACCGGGAAGTAATCCTATTACGGTAATGCGTATTGCACAATCAAACGGAATTTTTACAAATTTTCAGAGTGTATTACATGCGTATGGTACGGGTGCTCTTGATTTACATGAAATGATTTGGCTTCGTTGGTCTTCCTATATTCAAACGAATAATCCAAAACCAGTACAAATTACTGTAAAACCAAGTGGTCATATTACTACAATTTATGACACCTTTGTAATGGAGTCAGGTTTAAATTTTCTCTTAAACGAGCAAGTAGAGTTAACAAATTCTAAACAGTTATTTAATCAAAAAATGAGTTCAGGCTCAAATACTCGTTATTCAACACAAGCCTCATTAAGTGGATATAATTTTTATATTCGTACAACGCCGGGTCGTGTTATTTTTAATAATTTACTTTATGAAAACCTTTTTTTGTAACAGAACTGTCGACAAAGGTGAGATGAAACGTCTTATTAAATGGGTATTGTTAAACTATGGAACTGAAAAGACAACCCGTTTAATTGATCAATTAAAAACAATGGGATTTCATTATGCTACACATGCTGGACTTTCATTAGGAATTGATGATTTACGAATTCCACCAATTAAATCAACTTTTTTAAAAAATGCTGATCAAGATATTTATGAAAATGATTTACGTTTACAACGTGGTCAAATTACGTCAGTACAACGTCTTGAAAAAGCTTTAGATATTTGGAATACCACAAATGATACATTAAAAACTGAAGTGATTAAATATTTCCGTGCTACGGACATTTTTAATCCAGTGTATATGATGGCATTTTCTGGTGCCCGAGGAAATATTTCCCAAGTACGCCAATTAGTCGGAATGCGTGGTTTAATGGCTGACCCACAAGGTCAAGTATTAGATTTTCCAATTCGTCGAAATTTCCGTGAAGGGTTAACTGTAACAGAATATATGATTTCTTGTTATGGGGCACGAAAAGGACTTGTAGATACTGCTTTACGTACGGCAAGTTCTGGATATTTAACTCGCCGTTTAGTGGATGTTGCTCAAAGTGTTATTATTCAACAAGTTGATTGTCATACCACTCAAGGTTTACAAATTATTCCGAATGCTAAACAAATGGATTCCCAGTTAAT
Source organism: Ostreococcus mediterraneus (assembly GCA_012295225.1). Lineage (NCBI taxonomy): Eukaryota > Viridiplantae > Chlorophyta > Mamiellophyceae > Mamiellales > Bathycoccaceae > Ostreococcus > Ostreococcus mediterraneus. The sequence continues at coordinate 29,005 of CM022725.1, forward strand.
TGGGCGAGTACTTTTTGATAATGTTATTGATGTTGAAACTGGTCGAATTATTGGATATAAAAATCAAGATATTTCCCCCGCTTTAGCACTTAAATTAGTTAAACAACCGACATTAACGATTCGTTCCCCATTAACGTGTAAATTTCATGCTGTTTGTCAATTATGTTATGGGTGGAATTTAGCCCAACAAAAATTGGTTCAACTTGGTGAAGCTGTTGGAGTGTTAGCTGCACAATCTATTGGTGAACCAGGAACTCAATTAACAATGCGTACATTCCACACTGGTGGGGTATTTGCTGGAGAAGTTACTGAAAAAGTGTATTCACCTCATGCTGGGACAGTTTTTTATTCAGTAAATATGCGTGGTCGTAAAGTTCTTTCCAAATATGGTGAAATTGCATTTTTAACTTTTGAACCAATTCAAATTAAAGTAAAAAATTTGAATCAAACTTCAATTTTAAACTTTCCTGCACTTAGTTTGCTTTATGTTGCGCCAGGACAAGTAATTGAAGCGCATCAAAGTTTAGCTGAACTTTCACGTATTGAAGTTAAGCGTAAAATGATGCAATTTGACCAAGAAGCAGAAAATTTACGTAAAGAATTTACTGCCAGTCAATCTGGTCAAGTTTTTTTACCACAGCGTTATCGTTCATTAAGTACTAGTTTTGGCATTTCTCAAGTGTCTAATTATACTGAAATGTGGCTTTTAGGGGGTTTAATTTGTAATTCTCAGGAATTAATTCCTGGCGATAAAATGAATTTAATTAGTCACCCTATGAGTTGGAAAAGTTTAAACACTCCGGGTAAAGTACAACCGAAAATCTTGGTTGATTCGTTCATGTCGCGTACTAATCGAACTAATAGAGATCTTTCCGATATGGATCGTTATTTTTTAACGAACTTTCAATTAACTGATAAAACGAATTTACCTTCTGATACGTTAACGTTTATTCGTAATTATTATCTTGAGCTTAATAATTCAGTGAGTACTGCTATTGGTGAAAAAGCATGTTCGTTTACACCTGTAAATCTTTCAGTTTCTTTTAAATTCAAAGCGTTACAATTTGCATCTCAAAAACTTCTTGCGATGCAAACGACTTCAACAAAAGGATACCGCAATAAAACTGTTAGTAAGTTTTCGGTTTACTCGAAATTAAAGCTATCTCGTTTAACAAAATATTCACGCCTGTCTGCTGCTCCCCCAACATTTCAAGATTCAGTCAAGAAGTTAACTATTCCAATGCTAATGAATCCTTTAATGACTGTATTTGCAAATAACTTTGCATTACAAAATGTTGTGACAGCTAATAAGCTTTCTATTGAAAATTTATATTCTTTTGCTGGTAATCTTAAAATTTCCGGTAATTTTCTGCCGTTACCAACAACTTCAAATATTCAAACGTTCAAACCTACGATTACAAAAGGGATTCTAATGCCTTTTGGAATTAAACAAACAACAACTGATTTAAGTCTTGAACTTAACAAAATGGAGAATAAAGCAGTAATGGCAATGTCCGGGGAAATCCGCGCTGTTAATTGTCTTCTTAATGATGAGCATCAAACTGCTTTTAAAGTAAACCCGTCGGAATTAACTGTTAAATTAGGTGATTATGCTCGAATTGAAGATCAATTAACTCTTACTGAAACGATTCCCTTATCAGGTCAAGTTAATTTCCTTAATTCGGACAATACTGTTGTTCGTTCAGTTCAACCTTATTTATTAGTTCCCGGATCTGAATTACAAGTTAGTCATGGTCGATTAGTACAAAAGCATACGGTCCTTGGAACTTTAATTTCAGCAGAATCCAAAGGTGGTGATATTGTTCAAGGTTTACCAAAAGTTGATGAATTACTTGAAGCTCGTGAACCACAACATAAACTTTTTACAAGTATGCATGCTAAACTTTCAACGTTATTTTACCAATATGGTAAAATGTATGGTTTACGTGAAGGCTGTGAGTTAAGTTTTCAGAAAATTCGACAATTTTTGGTTCAAGAAGTTCAAGACGTGTACCAATCACAAGGTGTTTACATTGGTGATAAACACGTCGAAATTATTGTGCGTCAAATGACTACACATGTAGTAGTTATTGATCCTGGAAAAACAGGTTTATTACCGGGTGATATTATTGATATTCGCCGAATTGAACAATTAGAACATGAAGGTTCTTTTGCTGGCGTTAAGTATCGACCAATTTTATTAGGAATTACCCGTGCCGCATTAATGGCTGAAAGTTTTATTTCTGCTGCAAGTTTCCAAGAAACTAAACGTGTACTTGCTAAAGCTGCCCTTGAAGGTCAAATTGATTGGTTAACTGGTTTAAAAGAAAACGTTATTTTAGGTCGCTTAATTCCTGCAGGAACTGGTTTATATTAGAAATAATCTGTGCTATACTTCCCTACAGAAAGTGTGAATGTTTATACAATTTGAAAACGTTAAATTAAATTTATTATGTTAAAGTCAATGCTTGAAGCTGGTGTACACTTTGGACACCAATCTCGCCGTTGGAACCCAAAAATGGCACCTTACATCTATGAAGAAAAAAATGGAATTCATATTTTAGATGTAGTACAAACAATCGGTGAGCTTGAAAAAGCTCGTGCTGCTTTTAAATCAGCAAAAAATGTAATTTTTGTTGGAACACGTCCACAAATTGCACCGTTAATTGAAGAAGTAGCTAAAAAATCAGGTTCGCACTACGTAAATACACGTTGGGTAGGTGGTCTTTTAACAAACTGGTCAACAATGTCAATGTGTCTTGAACAATTAGCACGTTTAGATGTACGTTTAGCTGAAGCTGTACCAACTAAAGGGTTTACGAAAAAAGATATTCTTACATTATCAAAAGAACGTGAACGTCTTGAAAAGTTTTTTGGTGGACTTCGTTCATTAAAAGGTTTACCAGATTTAGTAGTTATTGTTGGTCAACCCCACGAACGTAATGCGGTATTAGAGTGTCAAAAATTAAACATTCCAACAATCACATTACTTGATTCAAACTGTGACCCAACTTCAGCTACTTATGGTATCCCAGCGAATGATGATTCATCACGCTCGGTAGCATTTATTCTTGAACAGCTTATTGCATAAGCTTTCCTAAAAAAAGATAAGGTTCTAGATCTAATGACGGTCTAGAATCCTATTTTTAACACAAAATAATACACAAATCACACATTGACTGTCAAAACAGACGCCTAGATTAACCTTCCAAAATGACTACGACTACAACTTAGTCTATTTCTCCATGGATTTTGAAGCTTTTTAGCTTCATTAAAGAACAGTAAACTTATAGTTTTTTTTAGGGGAGGTCCAATTGAAACATTTGTTTTTTTCTGAGTTCTATTTTTTGAATAGAAAGAGGCAGACATCCTAAACCCATTTAATTGGCTTGTATACTGTATTTCAGAAACATTCAATTTGAATGGGATTCATAAACACATCATGGAGAGTTTGATCCTGGCTCAGAAGGAACGCTGGCAGCGTGCATAACACATGCAAGTCGAACGGTAGTATATCTTCGGATATATGAGAGTGGCGAACGGGTGAGTAACACGTAAGAATCTACCTTTGGGACGGGGATAACTTCTGGAAACGGATGCTAATACCCGATACGCTGTGGAGTGAAAGAATTTCGCCCAAAGATGATCTTGCGTCTGATTAGCTAGTTGGTAGGGTAATGGCTTACCAAGGCGACGATCAGTAGCTGGTCTGAGAGGATGGACAGCCACATTGGAACTGAGACACGGTCCAAACTCCTACGGGAGGCAGCAGTGGGGAATTTTCCGCAATGGACGAAAGTCTGACGGAGCGACGCTGCGTGAAGGATGACGGCCTGCGGGTTGTAAACTTCTTTTCTCGAAGAAGAATAAATGACGGTATTCGAGGAATAAGCATCGGCTAACTCTGTGCCAGCAGCCGCGGTAAGACAGAGGATGCAAGTGTTATTCGGATTGATTGGGCGTAAAGCGTCTGTAGGCGGTTTGGAAAGTCTTTTGTGAAATTCTTCAGCTCAACTGGGGGTCCGCAAAAGAAACTTCTAAGCTTGAGGGAAGTAGAGGTATAGGGAATTTCCGGTGGAGCGGTGAAATGCGTAGATATCGGAAGGAACACCAATATGGCGAAGGCACTGTACTGGGCTTTACCTGACGCTAAGAGACGAAAGCTAAAGGAGTGATTAGGATTAGATACCCTAGTAATTTTAGCCGTAAACGATGGAAACTCACTGCCGAGCCGGTATTCGGAGCGGTGGTCAAGCTAACGCGTGAAGTTTCCCGCCTGGGGACTACGCATGCAAATGTGAAACTCAAAGGAATTGACGGGGACCCGCACAAGCGGTGGAGTATGTGGTTTAATTCGATGCAACGCGAAAAACCTTACCAGGGTTTGAAATCATTCCAAAACCTTTTGAAAGAAAGGCCTCCTTCGGGATGGAATGACAGGTGGTGCATGGCTGTCGTCAGCTCGTGTTGTGAAATGTCAAGTTAAGTCTTGTAACGAGCGCAACCCATGTCATTTGTTGCTGTTTTCAGTGCTTAAATGAGACTGCCGCTCTACAGCGGAGGAAGGTGTGGATGATGTCAAGTCAGCATGCCCCTTATATCCTGGGCTACACACGTACTACAATGGTCGGGACAATGAGCTGCAAACCTGCAAAGGCTAGCCAATCTCAAAAACCCGATCTCAGTTCGGATTGTACTCTGCAACTCGAGTGCATGAAGGTGGAATCGCTAGTAATCGCTGGTCAGCATACAGCGGTGAATACGTTCCCGGGTCTTGTACACACTGCCCGTCACACCATGGAAGTCGACTCTTCCCTAAGTCGTTACTCGAACCCTTTTGGGACGAGGATGCCGAAGGCAGGGTTGGTGACTAGGGTGAAGTCGTAACAAGGTAGCCGTACTGGAAGGTGTGGCTGGAATACCTCCTTTTAATGAGATTTTGAACAGCAAATTGTTCATAAAGACCAAGCCGGAAGCGGCGCGTAATTGCCGCTGGCTACGGGCTATTAGCTCAGGTGGTTAGAGCGCACCCCTGATAAGGGTGAGGTCTCAGGTTCAAGTCCTGAATAGCCCATGGCACGGGGGTATAGCTCAGTTGGTAGAGCGCTGCCTTTGCAAGGCAGACGTCAGCGGTTCGAGTCCGCTTACCTCCAGCCAAATGATTTATCTCTTAGATAAATCTTGAATTGTGGAAATTTCATTTGAAAACAAAATCAATCAACAAAGAGTATATGGTGGAGATCTAGGGACCTAGAGCCGATGAAGGGCGTGATAACCGACGATATGCTCCGGGGAGCAGGACGTATGCTTTGATCCGGAGATTCCCGAATAGGGCAACCTTAAAAATTCCTTCTTGAATTCATAGAGAAGAGAAAGACAACTCAGTGAACTGAAACATCTTAGTAGCTGAAGGAAAAGAAAGCAAAAGCGATTCCCAAAGTAGCGGCGAGCGAAATGGGACCAGTCTAAAAGAAACATGTATGTTTCTGGTTATAGGACCAAACACAAAGGTATAGAAAATCTTGAGAAACGAAGCAGCTGAAACCTGCGCCATAGATGGTGAAAGCCCAGTCGTTGAATCTTGACTCAATGCCGTTTGGCTCCCAAGTAGTATGGGGCACGTGAAATCCCGTATGAATTCGCGAGGACCACCTCGTAAGACTAAATACTCCTAGGTCACCGATAGCGAAAAGTACCGCGAGGGAAAGATGAAAAGAACCCCTTTGAGGGGAGTGAAATAGAACATGAAACCGTATACTTACAATTGGTAGGAGGATGAACACATCTGACTGCATGCCTGTTGAAGAATGATCTGGCGACTTACGGTAAGTGGCATGGTTAAGATTTTTCATCGAAGCCAAAGCGAAAGCATGTCTGAATAGGGCACTCGTCCCTTATCGTAGACCCGAACCCAGGTGATCTAACCATGACCAGAATGAAGCTTTGGTGATACGAAGTGGAGGTTCGAACCGACCGATGTTGAAAAATCGACGGATGAGTTGTGGTTAGGGGTGAAATGCCAATCGAACTTGGAGCTAGCTGGTTCTCCTCGAAATGCGTTGAGGCGCAGCGGTTAATTATGAACTTTTAGGGGGTAAAGCTACTGTTTCGGTGCGGGCTGCGAAAGCGGTACCAATCTGTTGCAAACTCGGAATACCTAAAATGACTTCAATTAGCCAGTGAGACTATGGGGGACAAGCTTCATAGTCAAAAGGGAAACAGCCCAGACCATCAGTTAAGGCTCCTAAATAAAAGCTAAGTGGTAAAGGAGGTGAAAACGCAGTGACAATCAGGAGGTTTGCCTAGAAGCAGCCACCCTTTAAAGAGTGCGTAATAGCTCACTGATCAAGCGTTTTTGCGCCGAAAATTTCCGGAACTAAGTTTTTTGCCGAAGCTATGGATATATTACTAACATAATATGTGGTAGAGGAGCGTTCCGCCCAGGGAGAAGCCAAGCGCGTAAGCCGCGGTGGACAGGGCGGAAGTGAGAATGTCAGATTGAGTAACGAAAACACTAGTGAGAATCTAGTGCCCCGAAAACGTAAGGGTTCCTCTGCAAGGCTCGTCCTCAGAGGGTCAGTCAGGACCTAAGGTGAGGCCGAAAGGCGTAATCGATGGAAAGAAGGCTTATATTCCTTCACTATTACTTTATTAGTCCTGAGGGACGAACAAATACATTGAAAGAAATCTTCCAGACTTGGCAGTTTGGACTCATGGATTTCTTTACAAGGTATTTTTTCCAAGAAAAGCTCATTCGACTTTGATAAAGTAATACCTGTACCGTAAACCGACACAGGTACGTGGGTTGAATAAACTAAGGGGAGCGAGATAACTCTCTCTAAGGAACTCGGCAAATTGGCTCTGTACCTTCGGAAGAAAGAGTGCCCTGCATAAGGGCCGCAGTGAAGAGATCCAGGCGACTGTTTACCAAAAACACAGGTCTCCGCAAAGTCGTAAGACGATGTATGGGGGCTGACACCTGCCCAGTGCCAGAAGGTTAAAGAAGTTGGTTAGTCTTAGACAAAGCTGACGACTGAAGCCCTGGTGAACGGCGGCAGTAACTATAACTGTCCTAAGGTAGCGAAATTCCTTGTCGGGTAAGTTCCGACCCGCACGAAAGGTGTAACGATCTGGATACTGTCTCAGAGAGAGACTCGGTGAAATAAAAATATCTGTGAAGATGCGGATTACCTGTACGCGGACAGAAAGACCCTATGAAGCTTTACTGTAACCTGGAATTGCTCTCAAGCTTATCTTGCGCAGCTTAGGTGGGAGACGTTGAAGTCCTTTCTCCGGAAAGGATGGAGTCATCAGTGAGATACCACTCTTGGTAAGCTAGAGCGCTCATTTCTAACCGTTATCCGGTAGAAAGACAGTTTCAGGCGGGCAGTTTGACTGGGGCAGTCACCTCCCAAAAGGTAATGGAGGTGTACAAAGGTTCTCTCAGGCTGGACGGAAATCAGCCATAGAGTGTAAAAGCATAAGAGAGCTTGACTGCGAGACTGACATGTCAAGCAGAGACGAAAGTCGGTTTTAGTGATCCGACGGTGCTGAGTGGAAAGGCCGTCGCTCAACGGATAAAAGTTACTCTAGGGATAACAGGCTAATCTCCCCCAAGAGTTCACATCGACGGGGAGGTTTGGCACCTCGATGTCGGCTTATCGCATCCTGGAGCGGAAGTACGTTCCAAGGGTTGGGCTGTTCGCCCATAGAAAGCGGTACATGAGCTGGGTTCAGAACGTCGTGAGACAGTTTGGTCCATATCCCGTATAGGCGTTTAGAGCATTGAGAGGATCTCCCCTTTGTACGAGAGGACCAGGTGGGGACAAACCGCTAGTGTACCAGTTATTCCGCCAGGGGTAAACGCTGGGTAGCTATGTTTGGAGTAAATAACTGCTGAAAGCATATAAGTAGGAAGTTCACCTTAAGATGAGTGCTCTTTTGTCAATGTCTAGTTTGACAGAAAAGACAAGGAAGGTCACGGTAAGACTAACCGTTTGATAGGCGTGATGTAGACGTCCAGTAATGGATTTTGAAGCTGACACGTCCTAATAGACCGAGGGATTTGATTTTATTTATTATTTTTTTTATTCTTGGTGTCTTCGTCAAAGTCGAGACACAGCATCCCATTCCGAACTGCGTGGTGAAAGGCTTCTGAGATAACGATAGGACAAGGGCCACTTTCTCTGAAAACATATCGATGCCAAGACTTATTATTTATTAACTCTATTTTTAAAGGGGGTTGCTAGTACTAGCAACCCCCTTTTTTATTTCCTTTTTTTTAATATAAAACAAAATTCACAACAACTCCATTTAATCTCAGGAAAGCCTTCTAAAATCCAGAAATATCACTGTATAAGAAGCCTAATTAGATTATTTAAAGCTTACATAGAAATATATATATATTTGTTTAAATTTTACTTTTTGAACCATTTAAAGGAGTGTTTCACGAAATATCCACGAAAATTCTTCTATTTTCTCAAAAGACATTCAATTCATTTACCTTTCATCACACGAAAACATTATTTATCCAGTTGATCTAATCATTGAAGTGCTTCTTTTACTTTATTTTGTACATCCGAGAAAGAATTTAAATATGTTTAAATATGAAAGAATTCCTTCAAAAATATAACGTAAACGAACTCGACGGTTTAATTGTATTTTATATAAAACATTCCCAGCAGTTGTTTTTCCTTTTTGTGGCATATATTTTCTGTCTCCCTGGTGTTGAGTTTTAGTGAATAAGATTGACTTCCTGTGTTTTGGATTTTGAATTATGAAAAGTGCCCCCGAAGGGGCACCGAAGTGTTTAAGTTTAGGTGAGTAAACTTAAAGAACTTAACTATGCGTTGATTGAAGGAGCTTCAACTGATGCAAGGTCAAGTGGGAAGTTGTGAGCGTTACGCTCGTGCATTACTTCCATACCGAGGTTAGCACGGTTAACGATATCAGCCCATGTGTTAATTACACGTCCGTTAGAATCTACTACAGACTGGTTGAAGTTGAAACCGTTAAGGTTGAAAGCCATAGTAGAAATACCAAGAGCTGTGAACCAGATTCCCATTACAGGCCAGATTGCGAGGAAGAAGTGGAGTGAACGTGAGTTGTTGAATGAAGCGTATTGGAAGATAAGACGTCCGAAGTAACCGTGTGCAGCTACGATGTTGTAAGTCTCTTCTTCTTGTCCGAACTTGTATCCAGCGTTTGCAGACTCGTTCTCAGTAGTCTCACGGATGAGAGATGAAGTTACGAGTGAACCGTGCATAGCAGAGAAAAGTGAACCACCGAATACACCAGCAACACCAAGCATGTGGAATGGGTGCATGAGGATGTTGTGCTCAGCCTGGAATACGATCATGAAGTTGAAAGTACCAGAAATTCCGAGTGGCATTCCATCAGAGAAAGAACCTTGTCCGATTGGGTAGATAAGGAAAACAGCAGTTGCTGCTGCTACAGGAGCTGAGTAAGCTACTGCGATCCAAGGACGCATTCCTAAACGGAATGAAAGCTCCCACTCACGACCCATGTATGAACAAATTCCGATGAAGAAGTGACATACGATAAGCTGGTAAGGACCACCGTTGTAAAGCCACTCATCAAGTGAAGCTGCTTCCCAAATTGGGTAGAAGTGAAGTCCGATAGCGTTAGATGTAGGGATTACAGCACCAGAGATGATGTTGTTTCCGTACATAAGTGATCCAGATACTGGCTCACGAATACCATCGATATCCACTGGAGGAGCAGCGATGAAAGCTACGATGAATACTGAAGTTGCTGTTAATAAAGTAGGGATCATTAATACACCGAACCATCCGATGTATAAACGGTTCTCAGTTGAAGTAATCCAAGAACAAAAACGTCCCCATACTGTCGCGTTTGCGCGGCGCTCTAAAGTTGCAGTCATAATAAAGAAGAATAAAAATTTTAAAGAGTTACAAAATCTAAGCTTCTTCAAAAAAAGAAAACATATAAGATCTGTTATAACACAGTATAACACACCAAACACACCACTACAGAAGAATAAAAAAATTACATTATATTTTTTCATTTTGGGAAAGTCACAAACTTTCCCAAAAAAAAAGAAGGAGTTTAAAGTTGGAGAATACCCACCATTTTTTCTTACGAAACAAATGAGTTTAATGCACCAACAACAAACACTAAAAGAATCCAAAGAGCTGAACCAGAGAACACGAGACCTTTTGATGATGACCAACCCTCAGCAGATGCGAGAAGCACAGGCACACCAATCACGAGAGCTAATGAAAGACCAATAAAAGCAAGAAGCGTAAGTTGAAAGATAAAAAGCATAGGAGGAGATTCCTTAAAAAATGATTTTCAGCTCAAAGTTTTAAGTCTTAATACATTTAATTCTTAAACTAGTGTTTAGTTCTAATTAATAATATATGGTTGTTTAACTGGTAAAAATAATTTTTTTATTTTTACCAGTTATAGTATTATACTAGGATGATAACCAAAAAGACAAATCCTCGAGCTACTTCTATCATAACATTTTCATTGAAATCTGCCCAGAAATTAGACTAATATTTCTAAAAAAATAAAAAACTCGTTCCTTAAATAAATTCCAGTTTAAATTTCATTTAGAATCGATTACAATAGATTTATACTAATACGGCTCGGTAGCTTAGTGGTAGAGCAGGGGACTCATAATCCCAAGGTCACAGGTTCAATCCCCGTTCGAGCCAATTTCTTAAAAAAGAACTCTTTGAATTCATGAGAATTCCTTTAACTTACAAAATAATAAAGTAAATAAACTACAAAGTATAGGCGTATTTTATATTATAAGAGTACAAATTCTTTGGCTGATTCTTCTAGAATATTCTAAAGTTTTTTAGTTATTTTTAATCCATTGTAATGGACCTTCAGTTTTTATGATTGACTTCATTCAGCGCGTCGTTGTAACTCAAAAATCAACAATGCTTCTTGAGTCTGAACGTTATACGTTCGATGTGGACGTACATCTTAACAAAACAGACATTAAAACGCTTATTGAGGACCTCTATGGGGTTCATGTTATTTCCGTAAATACTCATCGTCTCCCACGTCGTAAAACACGATTTGGCGGAATGAAAGCCCGTACAAAACGTGCAATTATCCGTTTAAAGGCTGGCGATACTTTACCTATCTTTGACTAATATGGCTCTTCGTTTTTATAAAGCATATACTCCGGGAACACGTAACCGTTCTGTATCAGACTGTACAGGATTAACAAAGACTCGTCCCGAAAAGTCTTTAACTCGTTTAGTTCACCGTGCAAACGGTCGTAATAACCGTGGAGTAATTACATGCCGTCACCGTGGTGGTGGGCACAAACGTTTATACCGTCAAATTGATTTCCGTCGTAACAAATACGAAATGGCGGCAACAGTGCAGACAATTGAATATGATCCAAACCGTAACGCACGTATTGCACTTGTAGAGTATGAAGATGGAGAAAAGCGCTACATCTTACATCCAAATGGATTACAAATTGGTGATTCCATTATTGCAAGTGAAAATGCTGCAAACGCAGTTGGAAATGCATTACCGTTAAGTGCTATGCCTTTAGGGGTACAAGTACATAATATCGAAATGCACCCGAAAAAAGGTGGACAACTTGTTCGTTCTGCTGGTGCAGTAGCGCAACTTGTAGCAAAAGAAGGGGAATTCGTAACTTTACGTCTTCCATCTGGAGAAGTTCGTCTTATTTCAAAAATGTGTTGGGCTACTATTGGACAAGTAGGAAACATGGATGCTATGAACCTTTCCCTTGGAAAGGCTGGTCGTTCACGTTGGCTTGGTCGTCGTCCAACAGTTCGTGGTAGTGTAATGAACGCTGTAGATCACCCACACGGTGGAGGGGAAGGTCGTTGTCCGATCGGACACGCACAACCTCGTACTCCATGGGGTAAACCAGCTCTTGGTGTTAAAACTCGTACACGTAAGAAGTACAGTGATAATCTCATTCTTCGCCGCCGAAAAGTTTCATAAATTTTTTTATACCGTATGGCTCGTTCTCTCAAAAAAGGACCTTTTGTTGCACATAAGCTTATGAAAAAGATTGAGCTTCTTCATGCAAAAGGTGAAAAAACAGTAATTCAGACTTGGTCACGAAGTTCTACAATCACACCAATTATGATTGGACATACAATCGCAGTTCATAATGGACGCGAACATATTCCAGTTTTTGTGACGGATCAAATGGTTGGTCACAAACTTGGTGAATTTAGTCCTACTCGTACATTCCGTGGGCACGTAAAGACTGATAAAAAGTCTAAGCGTTAATTTATTTCACCACATCGCATTTCCTAAATAGAAAAATATTATGGGTCAAAAAGTTCATCCGATTGGATTTCGAATTGGTGTAACACAAACTCACCGTTCACAATGGTTTGCTAAACCAAAAGATTATGCAAAACTCGTTGAAGAAGATCTCGTAATTCGTCAATTTGTTGAAAGTCGACTTCCTGAAGCAGGAATTTCGCGTGTAAACATTTCACGTCAAGTAGATCGTATTGAAATCGAGTTTTTCACTGCACGTCCGCGTGCACTTGTAGGAGCAAAGGGAGAAACTTTAACTCAACTTCGTGATGAGATTAAAGCAAAACTTCCTGAGACTCGTAACGTTGCATTATATGTAACAAAAACACAACAGCCAGAAATGGAAGCAATTTGTATTGCTGAAAACATTGCTGAGCAACTTGAAAAGCGTACCCCATTCCGTCGTACAATGCGTCAAGCAATTATGCGTGCCCGTAAAGCTGGAGCTGATGGGATTAAAGTTCAGATTTCTGGACGTTTAAATGGTGCTGAAATCGCTCGTCATGAATGGGCTCGTGAAGGTCGCGTACCTTTACACACTATTCGTGCAGATATTGATTATGCAACAGCACGTGCTCAGACACTCTATGGAATTTTAGGGATTAAAGTATGGGTTTGTAAGGGGGAAAAATCATGTTAAGTCCAAAACGAACAAAATACCGTAAACCACACCGTGGAAACCGTAAAGGGGTAGCACTTCGTGGAAACACAATTGCATTTGGTGATTTTGCTCTTCAAGCGACTGAACCTGGATGGATCACTTCACGTCAAATTGAAGCAGGTCGACGTTCAATGAGTCGTTATGCAAAGCGTGGTGGTCAATTATGGATTCGTATGTTCCCAGACCGTTCAATCACAGCTCGTGCTGCCGAAACTCGTATGGGTGCTGGTAAAGGTGCTCCAGATTACTGGGTATGTATCGTAAAACCAGGTAAAATTCTTTATGAACTTGGTGGTGTAACAGAAACAATTGCGCGTTCATCAATGCGTATTGCAGCATACAAAATGCCTGTAAAAACTAAGTTTCTTATCCGTGATGGATACGCACAAGCAGACTAGTTCTTAAATTCATTCTTGTTCTATCTTGGCATTGGCCAGATTTAATCTATAATTTTTTCTTTATATGATTCAACCACAGACATATCTTGAGGTTGCTGACAATAGTGGTGCACGTAAATTAATGTGTATCCGTGTATTGAACCGTCAAGTTGGACATATTGGTGATGTTATCGTTGCTGTTGTCAAAGAAGCATTACCAAACATGCCAGTAAAAAAATCAGAAGTTGTTCGTGCAGTAATTGTACGTACAGCACACACTATTCAACGTGACAACGGTATGTCAATTCGATTTGATGATAATGCCGCTGTTATTATTAACAAAGAGGGAAACCCACGTGGTACACGTGTATTCGGTCCAATCGCACGTGAATTACGTGAACGCGATTTTATGAAGATTGTTTCTCTCGCTCCAGAAGTTCTCTAACTTTAATTGTATGATTCAACGACTTCATAACTCGTACTTAACAAAAGTACAACCAACTCTCTCAGAAAAATTCAACTACAAAAACAATCACGAAATCCCACGCCTTGAGAAAATTGTGATCAACCGTGGAGTAGGAAGTGCATCTCAGAACAGTAAGTTACTTGAATCTTTATCTGACGAATTAATGACCTTAGCTGGACAACGTCCAGTAGTTAAGCGCGCAAAGAAAGCAATTGCTGGATTTGGAATTCGTGAAGAGATGCCAATTGGTTTAACAGTAACACTTCGTGGAGAGCGTATGTATGCTTTCTATGATCGACTTGTAAACCTTGCGCTTCCGCGTATTCGTGACTTCCAAGGTATTAGTCCCAAAAATTTTGATGGGCATGGTAACTTTACTCTTGGACTTACTGAACAACTCATGTTCCCTGAAGTAAGCTATGAAAGTATTGATCAAGTTTGTGGTATGGATATTTCTATCGTTACAACATCAAACACTGATCAAGAAGGTCATGCTTTATTAAAAGAACTTGGAATGCCATTTAAAGCAGGTTCAGTAAACTAATTTATTTTTATTGACAACATGGTAAACGACACAATTAGTGATATGCTTACACGATTACGCAATGCGTACCTTGCAAATAAAGACAATACTTCTTTAAAAGCAACTCGTGTAGTCAAAGATATTGCTCAAGTATTAGTGCAAGAAGGATTTCTTGGACCTATCGAACAAGAAGAAAACGGATTTTTTACAGTAAACTTAAAACGTGGTGTAAAACAATTTGAACGCGTAAGTACTCCTGGAGTTCGAGTTTATGCTAACCATAAAGATCTTCAGCCAGTATTAAATGGAATGGGTATTGCCGTAATTTCAACATCACAAGGAATCATGACTGACCGTAAAGCTCGTGCTTTAGGAATTGGTGGTGAAATTCTTTGTAAAATTTGGTAAGCCATGACAACTAATCGCGAACTCATTGAAATGGAAGGGTTTGTCGTGGAATCACTTCCAAATGCTATGTTTCAGGTTGAACTTGAAAATGGTTTTCAAGTTCTTGCACATATTTCTGGTAAAATTCGACGCAATTCAATCAAAATTCTTCTTGGAGATCGAGTGACCGTTGAATTAACACCTTATGATTTAACGAAAGGTCGTATTATTTACCGTTTACGAAAAAAAGATCGTTCACAGTAATAAAATAATTCTACTTTGAGTTAGATAACTATTTATTTGGTAATACTTTATTATGGCAACAAAACAGCGTAAAATTACGCAAAAGAAAACACGTCGCAAAGTACAACGTGGGGTAGTCCACATTTACGCGACATTTAATAACACGTTAGTAACAATTAGTGATCGTTCTGGTCTTGTTATTGCATCATCATCAGCTGGAGCTTGTGGCTTCCGCGGAGCTCGTAAAGGAACTCCATTTGCTGCACAAACAGCATCGGAAGAAGCAGTTCGTAAAGCACTTGACTACGGTTTAAAGTATGTTGATGTAATGGTAAAAGGACCAGGTGCAGGTCGTGAAATGGCCATCCGTGCCCTTCAACAACTTGGATTAGGAGTTACTTTAATTCGTGACGTTACTCCATTACCACACAATGGATGTCGTCCTCCTAAAAAGCGTCGCGTATAATATTATTTATATTGCGCTTTTAAGTAATTTCGCTCAAATCATCACAACGCCCACCGTTCTATTCAATAAACTTTATGATTAAAGCAGCGGCAACACTCAAATCATTACAATTTAATCGTGACAATTTAACAGATTGTTATGGTCGATTAAGTTTTGGCCCAGTCAACCCAGGCCAAGGATTAACAATTGGAAATGCGCTTCGTCGTATTTTATTAAACGATTTACCTGGAATTGGGGTGATTGGTGCTGAGATTGATGGTGTTCAGAGTGAATTCTCGACCCTTCCGGGAGTTCGAGAATCGGTCATTGAAATTTTTTTAAACCTTCGTGAACTTGTTTTTGCACCAATTGAGAACTCAAAAATGCAAAAAGGTACTAAACCTTTTAGTTACGCCAAGTTAAAAGAAAATATTCAATTGAATAGTTTTCCTTACTTAGTAACTGCCCAAGATTTAGACATTGCTGACTATCACATTGTTGATCCAAATCAACCAATTGCTACTCTTTTATCAAAGAAAGCTGCGGACACTTTTAAATTAACTTTATTTATTAGCCAAGGACATGGGTATCAAGCCTGGAAAAAATTACCTGGCGTACCTCAAATTATGGGGCAGCGTTTTTTTGAAGAATTTGATATCAATCGTACAAATCCTCAATCAGTAACTTTTCCAATTGATGCGATTTTCATGCCAATTAAACAAGTAAATTTTAGTATTCAAGAACATTCAGTTGATGGCGAGTATATTTATTTTGAAATTTGGACGAATGGAAGTATTCATCCATTAGATGCAATGAAAACAGCGGCAAAAGTTTGTATGAAATTAATGACAGCTTGTTTTACTAAATTAATTGATGAACGAACTTATGTTGAAGAAACACAAGTCTCTGAAATTCCAAATTTTGTCCAAGTTAACTACAATAAGATTGAATCAGAAACTAATTTTGAAGATATTTTAATTGAACAGTTAGAACTGTCATTACGTGCTTACAATTGTTTAAAACGGGCTCATATTTTTACCTTAGCTGATTTAGCAAAACAATCATTCCAAGATTTAATGAAACTTCGAAACTTTGGTCAGAAATCGGCCGAAGAGGTTCGTGCAGCATTAAGTACTTATGGAATTGAGTTACAAGAAGAAGCCTAATTATATTTAACTCACTTAATTAAAGGAGATTTTTTTATGCAAGTTTGGTCCGCTACAGGGCGTCGAAAACGAGCAACTGCTCAAGTTCGAATTTGCTCACCCGGAACTGGAACAATTAAAGTGAATCAAGTGGATGCAGAACAATATTTACAAGGAACATTTGCAAATATTTTAAAGCCATTTGAAACACTTCAATTAGATGCAACATACGATATCTTTATTCGTGCTGAAGGTGGAGGACTTACTGGTCAATCGGATGCGATTCGACTTGGTTGTGCTCGTGCTCTTTGTATGATGAACCCAGAATATCGCCCAGCTCTTAAAGCTCAAGGGTTTCTTACTCGTATTGCTCTCAAGAAAGAGCGTAAAAAGTATGGATTAAAGAAAGCCCGTAAAGCACCGCAATTCTCTAAGCGTTAATTTTTTTTATTTTCTCGCTTCATTCGTTTGGTTTTTTTAATTCTCTTTTTTTATTGAACAAAATTTGGAAGAGAATTAGGAAAACCACTTGAAACCTGTATTGGTTTATTCTATACTCAAAGTATGTCTTAGTGGTGGAATGGTAGACACGCAAGCTTGAGGGGTTTGTGCTTTACGGCGTGGAGGTTCGAGTCCTCTCTAAGACAAAACCCATTTTATGGGAAAAAAGGGTCGATGCCCGAGTGGTTAATGGGGGCGGACTGTAAATCCGCTGGCTTGCCTACACTGGTTCAAATCCAGTTCGGCCCAATCGATAAGTGTGGCTGTGGTGGAATGGTAGACACTGGAGACTTAAAATCTCCTGCCGGTGACGGCGTGAGGGTTCAATTCCCTCCAGCCACAATTATAAATTGTCGAAAAAAATTTTTGCTCTCCTGCAGAAAATCTTAAAATAAAAAAATGTTCGTTTTTATTTTTTAAAAATAAGGTATGATAATAGTGTGAAACATCAAAGCACGGAGACAGGTGATGAATTTCCTTTACGACATTGCGGCTGTAGAAATTGGTCAACATTTCTATTGGACTCTTGGCGGATTCCAAATGCACGGACAAGTACTTAT
Source organism: Ostreococcus mediterraneus (assembly GCA_012295225.1). Classification (NCBI taxonomy): domain Eukaryota; kingdom Viridiplantae; phylum Chlorophyta; class Mamiellophyceae; order Mamiellales; family Bathycoccaceae; genus Ostreococcus; species Ostreococcus mediterraneus. The sequence goes on from CM022725.1 coordinate 46,631, forward strand.
TAATTCATGGATCGTACTCGGACTTATTATTGCGTTTGCAGTAACAACGACACGTGACTTAAAACCAGTTCCTGAAGGTGGTCAAAACCTTGCCGAATTAGTTGTAGAGTACATTCGTGATATTGCTAAAACTCAAGTTGGTCACGATTATTTAGAATGGACTCCATTTATTGGAACGTTATTCTTATTCATTTTCGTATCCAACTGGTCTGGAGCTTTAATCCCATGGAAACTTATTGAGCTTCCACACGGAGAACTTGGAGCACCAACGAATGATATTAATACAACTGTAGCACTTGCGCTTCTTACATCTTTAACGTATTTCTACGCAGGATTAAAGAAGAAAGGGTTAGAGTACTTTGGAAAGTATGTGGAACCAACTCCAATTTTACTTCCGATTAACGTATTAGAAGACTTTACTAAGCCATTATCATTAAGTTTCCGTCTTTTCGGAAACATTCTTGCAGATGAGCTTGTAGTAGCAGTACTCGTGTCATTAGTTCCTCTTGTGATTCCAATTCCTCTTATTTTCCTCGGACTTTTTACGAGTGGAATCCAAGCATTAATTTTTGCAACTCTTGCAGGGGCATACATTGGAGAAGCACTTGAAGGGCACTAATTCAGTAATGAATTAATAAGATTTCAAATTTAACTTCAATGATTCCTTTACTTATTCCCGGAATGTTTCCGGGAATAAGAGTTTAATTTTTTTCTAAAAAAAAAAAGAACAAATTTTAAAAAAAGCGGGCTAAAAATAAATAAAAAATTAGTTTAAAAAAATGCAGAAAACTGGTAATCTCCAAGGGCATAAGCAACTTATAAAAAGGAAACATACAATGAACCCATTAATTTGTGCTGCATCTGTAGTTGGAGCTGGTTTAGCAATTGGACTTGGAGCTATCGGTCCTGGTATTGGTCAAGGGACTGCAGCTGGTCAAGCTGTAGAAGGTATTGCTCGCCAACCTGAAGCTGAAGGAAAGATCCGTGGAACACTTCTTCTTTCTCTCGCATTCATGGAAGCATTAACAATTTACGGTCTTGTAGTTGCATTAGCATTAATGTTCGCAAACCCATTTGTTTCTTAATTACATTTTCTTGTAATTCAAAAAGAAATACAGTGTTTTCTTTTGGCAGTTTATACAATGTATGGGCTGCCAAAGAACACAAATTTATTCATTTATGAATTTTTAACAATTTAAACTGTTAAACTAAAAATTTTTATTGATTTTTTTTTGTAAAAAATCATTTAATACAAATTCCAAATCATCTGGAGGTTTTGAATGGTATCACTCGCAGAAGGTTTCGGTTTCAACACTAATATTCTTGAAACGAACGTTCTTAACCTTGCCGTTGTTCTTCCTTGTGTATTTATTCTTGGACGTGATACACTCACGGCTATGTTAGATACTCGTCGAGAGAAAATTCTCGGAAGTCTTCGTAGCGCTGACGATCGTTTTAAGCAAGCTCAACTTGAACTTGATACAGCGAAAGCAGAACTTGCATCTGCTAACTCGAAAGTAGAAGAAATTAAACGTGAAGGACGTAAAACTCTTGACGCACTCAGCGCTGAGCAAGGCTCACGTATGGCTGAAGTAGCGACACGATTTGCTGGTCTTAAAGATGAAACTATTCGTCTTGAAGAAGAAAAAGCGATCGCGCAGTTCCGTCGACAACTTGTTAATGTTGCGTTTGAAAAAGCAATTGAAGGGATTAAATCTCAGATGAATGCTTCACTTCACCGTAAGTACATTGACGCTAAAATTGCTCTTATGACATCAAGTCTTTAAAGCAACTAAATTTTAGTTATTTTTTCGAGCAACCCACTTTAATATATTTTAGTAAGGTAAGCTCTCCCAAATATAAATGGGAAGGTGTGCATTTTAGCCACCAATCCGTGAAAAGTTAATCCCTAAAGATTCAATCGTACCGAGGATCACATGGTAAAAATTCGTCCCGATGAAATTAGTAGCGTAATTCGTCAACAAATTGAACAGTACAGTCAAGCAGCACAAGTTGTAAACGTTGGAACTGTACTTCAGGTAGGAGATGGAATTGCTCGTATCTATGGATTAGAAAAAGTAATGGCTGGTGAATTACTTGAATTCCAAGATGGAACAATTGGTGTAGCTCTTAACCTTGAGTCAGACAACGTTGGTGCTGTACTTATGGGTGATGGTATCCAAATTCAAGAAGGTGACTCAGTGAAAGCAACTGGTAAGATTGCTCAAGTACCTGTAGGTGAAGCTTTCTTAGGTCGTGTAGTAGACGCACTTGCACGCCCAATTGATGGTCGTGGTGATATTAAGGCTGATGGTGTTCGTTTAATTGAATCTCCAGCTCCTGGTATTATTTCTCGTCGTTCAGTGTATGAGCCACTTCAAACTGGACTTGTTTCGATTGACGCAATGATTCCAATTGGACGTGGACAACGTGAGCTTATTATTGGTGACCGCCAAACTGGTAAAACTGCTGTAGCAACAGATACAATTATTAACCAAAAAGGTGGTGATGTAATTTGTGTTTACGTAGCAATTGGACAGAAAGCATCTTCAGTAGCTCAAATTGTAACAACTCTTACAAATGCTGGTGCTATGGATTACACAATCGTAGTAGCTGAGAACGCTAACGCTCCTGCAACACTCCAATACCTTGCTCCTTACACTGGAGCATCGTTAGCAGAGTACTTTATGTACACAGGACGTGCAACACTTATCATTTACGATGACCTTTCAAAACAAGCGCAAGCTTATCGTCAAATGTCACTTCTTCTTAAGCGTCCTCCAGGACGTGAAGCATATCCTGGTGATGTATTCTACCTTCACTCACGTTTACTTGAGCGTGCAGCGAAACTTTCAGATGCATTAGGTGAAGGAAGTATGACTGCTCTCCCAATTATTGAAACTCAAGGTGGGGACGTATCAGCATACATTCCAACTAACGTAATTTCAATTACTGATGGACAGGTATTCCTTTCAGCTGACCTTTTTAACTCTGGAATTCGTCCAGCAATTAACGTAGGTATTTCTGTATCACGTGTAGGATCAGCAGCACAAATTAAGGCTATGAAGCAAGTAGCTGGAACTCTTAAGCTTGAACTTGCACAGTTCGCTGAGCTTGAGGCCTTCTCACAGTTTGCTTCTGACCTTGACCAAGCGACTCAAAACCAACTTGCTCGTGGAGTACGTTTACGTGAGCTTCTTAAGCAAGCGCAATCACAGCCACTTTCAGTTGCACAACAAGTAGCAACAATTTACACAGGAACTCAAGGGTACTTAGATGACTTACAAGTTGGACAAGTACGTTCATACCTTGTAGGACTCCGTTCTTACATTGCAACAAACAAGCCTAAATTCATTGAAGAAGTAACTTCTTCTAAGAAATTCTCACCTGAGTGTGAAGAAATGTTAAAAGCAGCAATTGCTGAATACAAGGCTATTTTCCTTGGGAAGTAATTTTTTCTAGGAACTTTTAATTCTTTGGGGGTAATTCCCCAAAGAATTAAATTTATTGGACAAAATAAAACAGTGACGAATATAAATAAATGTGGTAAATTAGTTCTAAAACAACCTATTTGAGAATACTAGCGACGAAAAATAGTATTCCTATAAAATTTATTTGACTATCTCATGGCAAAAAAATCATTAATTGCGCGCGAAACAAAACGCCAAAAACTTGTGAACAAATACGCGGCTAAACGTGCTGAATTTAAAGATCGCCTTCGTGCAGCTGATTCAATTCGTGAAGTTGTAACTATTCAACGTGAATTCCAGGGATTACCACGCAATAGTGCTCCTGTACGACTCCATAACCGTTGTTCAAAAACAGGACGCCCTAAGGGGTATTACCGTGATTTTGGACTTTCACGTCACGTATTACGTGAAATGGCACACCAAGGACTTCTTCCAGGTGTACGCAAATCAAGTTGGTAATTTATCTCTTCTTTCTTAGAAAGTCAATTTAGTTATATATATTGACTTTCTAAGAAAGAAATTTCATAATTATGTCAAGAATGGGGCATAGCCAAGTGGTAAGGCGGCTGGTTTTGGTTCAGTTATTCCGAGGTTCGAGTCCTTGTGCCCCAGATTAAAGGAAATTTCAATCTAATAAAATTATTATTTCTCATGAAAAAGAATTTATTTTTCGTAAGTGTACTTGCTTCACTTGTTCTTGGAACAACAAACCAAGCACTTGCATACCCAATGTATGCCCAACAAGGGTATGAAAACCCACGCGAAGCAACTGGACGTATTGTTTGTGCAAACTGTCACCTTGCTCAAAAATCTGTAGATATCGAAGTGCCACAAGCAGTACTTCCCGATACTGTTTTTGAAGCAGTAGTTAAGATTCCTTATGACCAAGAAGTAAAACAAGTTCTTGGAAATGGTAAAAAAGGTGGACTTAACGTTGGTGCGGTACTTATCCTTCCAGAAGGATTTTCTATGGCTCCAGCTGACCGTATGTCAACTGAACTTAAAGAAAAAGTAGGAAAGCTTTACTTCCAACCATATAGTGAAGATAAGCAAAACATCCTTATTGTTGGACCAGTACCAGGGAAGAAGTATACAGAAATGACTTTCCCACTTCTTTCTCCAGATCCAGCAACTAATAAAGATGTAAACTACCTTACTTACCCAATTTACCTTGGTGGAAACCGTGGTCGTGGACAAGTTTACCCTGATGGTTCAAAGAGTAACAACACAATTTACAACGCGGTTGAAGCAGGAAAAATTTCTGCAATTAACCCAACTGATAAAGGTGTAGATCTTATTATTACAACTGAAACTGGTTCAGTAACTCAAGCGATCCCTAGTGGACCTGAGCTTTTAGTTTCTGTTGGTGATACAGTAACAAAAGATCAAGCTGTAACAAACAACCCTAACGTAGGTGGATTTGGACAAGGGGAAACTGAGATTGTACTCCAAAACCCAGCTCGTCTCCAAGGACTTATTATTTTCTTAGGATTTGTTCTTATTGCACAAGTATTCCTTGTTCTTAAGAAGAAGCAATTCGAGAAAGTACAACTTTCAGAAATGAACTTCTAATAATTTTTTTAATTATTTTTTTTCTTGATGTTTCAATAGACTTCTATTGAAACATCAAGAATGAATAGCAATAAAGTTTGAGAAAAATAAACAACAAGTAACTAATAAAAACCAAGTAAGTAGTTTCACAAAATAAAAGCATTGGGGGTATGAACTAAAGACTTCAGTTTCAAAAAACCTACGAATCAGTTTATCTCTAAAACGTCGTTGTCGTGGCACAATAAGAGCTAATAGAACACTTATTAAACAAATATAAAGACCAAGAAACATTTTTATTTTCCTAAATTTAACAAAGGGCCCATCAAAAATGGGCCCCATTGGATTTAGTGAATGAACTCAAGAATGAGTTTATCCAAACTTTCCAGAAGTAGATGCAATTACGAAAGCAGCATATGTAAGTACGAATCCTACCGCGAAGTGAGTAAGACCTACAAGACGAGCTTGTACAATTGAAAGTGCTACTGGTTTGTCGTTCCACTTAACAAAGTTTGCAAGTGGAGTACGCTCGTGTGCCCAAACAAGAGTTTCAATAAGCTCTTGCCAGTATCCACGCCAAGAAATAAGGAACATAAATCCTGTTGCGTAAATAAGGTGTCCAAAAAGGAACATCCATGCCCATACCGAAAGACTGTTCATTCCAAACGGGTTGTAACCGTTAATAAGTTGAGATGAGTTAAGCCAAAGGTAATCACGAAGCCAACCCATAATGTATGTAGATGATTCGTCAAATTGAGCTGAGTTCCCTTGCCAAAGAGCAAGGTGCTTCCAGTGGAAGTAGAATACAGTCCAAGATACTGTGTTAAGCTCCCAGAATACTGCAAGGTAGAATGCATCCCAAGCTGAGATATCACAAGTTCCACCACGTCCTGGTCCATCACAAGGGAAACTGTATCCAAAATCTTTCTTATCCGGCATAAGCTTAGATCCACGTGCATCAAGCGCTCCTTTTACAAGAATAAGCGTTGTTGTGTGAAGTCCAAGTGCAATTGCGTGGTGAACAAGGAAGTCACCAGGACCAATTGGAAGGAAAAGAGAGTTTGTAGAACTGTTAATTCCTGCGAGCCAACCTGGAAGATAAATTGAGTTCCCTGCAGCTACTGCTGGGTTGTCTTGTGCTGAAAGAAGAATATCAAAACCGTAAAGAGCTTTTCCTTGTGCAGCCTGAATCCATTGTGCGAATACTGGCTCGATAAGAATTTGCTTTTCAGGAGTTCCAAATGCTTGCATTACATCGTTGTGAACATAAAGTCCGAGCGTGTGGAATCCAAGGAAAAGTGATACCCATGAAAGGTGTGAAATAATAGCTTCTTTGTGCTCTAACATACGTGCAAGTACGTTTCCTTTGTTCGCTTCTGGATCGTAGTCACGAATAAAGAAAATTGCTCCGTGAGCGAATGCTCCACACATAATGAAACCAGCAATATACTGGTGGTGTGAGTAAAGAGCAGCCATCGTTGTGAAATCCTGTGCAAGGAAAGCATACGGAGGCATTGAGTACATGTGTTGTGCAGTAAGTGAACACATTACACCTACTGAAGCAAGTGCAAGACCAAGTTGGAAGTGAAGAGAGTTGTTTACAGTATCAAAAAGACCTGTGTGCCCAGCTCCAAGACGTCCTGATGGTGCAGTGTGTGCTTCAAGAATTTCTTTCATACTGTGTCCAATTCCGAAGTTTGTACGGTATTGGTGTCCAGCAATAATGAAAAGTACAGCAATTGCAAGGTGGTGGTGTGCCATATCAGTAAGCCAGAGACTCTGCGTTTGTGGGTGGAAACCACCTAAGAACGTAAGAATTGCTGTTCCAGCACCTTCAGATGTTCCAAAGATGTGTCCAGCTGTATCTGGGTTTTGTGCATATACTGCCCACTGTCCGGTAAAAAATGGTGCAAGTCCTGCTGGGTGAGGTAAAGTTGTTAAGAAGTTATCCCAACGAACTGTTTCTCCACGTGAAGCTGGAATCGCAACGTGTACGAGGTGTCCAGTCCAAGCAAGTGAACTTACTCCAAAAAGTCCAGAAAGGTGGTGGTTCATACGTGATTCAGCGTTCTTGAACCAAGAAACTGCCGGTGCGAATGTTGGTTGAAGGTGGAGCCATCCTGCAAAAAGGAAAAGTCCAGCTACAAAAAGAAGAAAAAGTGATCCATTGTAAAGATCTACATTCGTACGCATACCGATTGTGTACCACCATTGGTATACACCAGAGTATGCAATGTTTACTGGAGCAGAAGCTCCACCACGTGTAAATGCTTCAACCGCTGGTTGCCCAAAGTGTGGGTCCCAGATTGTGTGAGCAATTGGACGTACGTGAAGAGGATCTTCTCCCCACTTCTCAAAGTTTCCTTGCCACGCTACGTGAAAAAGGTTACCTGATGTCCATAAGAAAATAATTGCAAGTTGTCCAAAGTGAGAAGCAAAAATCTTTTGGTAGAGTTTCTCTTCTGTCATCCCGTCATGGATTTCGAAATCGTGAGCGGTCGCGATTCCAAACCAAATACGACGAGTTGTTGGGTCCTGCGCAAGTCCTTGACTAAATTTAGGGAATTTTGTTGCCATATGTCATTTCCTCCGTGCGGGTTATCCTACTGCAATAATTCGCGCTAAGAAGAATGACCAAGTTGTTGCGATACCACCTAAAAGGTAGTGAGCAACACCAACGGCACGTCCCTGCGTAATACTTAAAGCGCGTGGCTGAATAGCTGGCGCAACTTTAAGCTTGTTGTGCGCCCATACGATTGATTCAATAAGCTCTTGCCAGTACCCACGTCCTGAGAAAAGGAACATAAGACTGAAAGCCCAGATAAAGTGTGCACCTAAGAAGATGAGACCATAAGCTGAGAGTGCTGATCCGTATGATTGAATTACTTGTGAAGATTGTGCCCAAAGGAAATCACGAAGCCATCCGTTAATAGTGTTTGCACTTTGTGCAAAGTTACCACCAGTAATGTGTGAAACTCCGTTTCCAGTTACACTTCCCCATACATCTGACTGCATTTTCCAGCTAAAGTGGAAAATTACAATAGAAATAGAGTTGTACATCCAGAAAAGTCCTAAGAAAACGTGGTCCCAAGCTGAAACTTGACAAGTTCCTCCACGACCTGGTCCATCACAAGGGAAGCGGAAACCAAGGTTCGCCTTATCAGGGATAAGACGTGAACTACGTGCGAAAAGTACACCCTTAAGGAGGATAAGTACTGTTACGTGAATAGTAAAAGCGTGAATGTGGTGAACCATGAAATCTGATGTTCCAAGAGAAATTGGCATCATTGCAATCTTCCCACCTACAGCTACAATGTCTCCACCCCAGCTTGCACTTGTACTAGCTGCTGCAGTTGGTGCAGTAAGCTCAGGAGCAAGAGCATGTGTGTTTTGCACGAATTGTGCAAAAATTGGTTGAAGTTGAATTGCTGTATCAGAGAACATATCTTGTGGACGTCCAAGTGCAGACATTGTATCGTTGTGGATATAAAGTCCGAAACTGTGGAAACCGAGGAAAATACATACCCAGTTTAAGTGTGAAATAATAGCATCACGGTGACGAAGTACACGATCAAGAACGTTGTTGTAGTTTGTAGCTGGATCGTAGTCACGAACCATGAAAATTGCTGCGTGTGCTGCAGCTCCACAAATACAGAAACCTCCAATCCACATGTGGTGAGTGAAAAGTGAAAGTTGAGTTCCGTAATCAGTAGCTAAGTACGGGTACGGTGGCATTGCATACATGTGGTGCGCAACAATAATTGAAAGTGACCCGAAAAGCGCTAAGTTAATTCCAAGTTGTGCGTGCCATGAAGTTGTTAAAATTTCGTAAAGACCTTTGTGACCTTCACCAGTGAATGGTCCCTTGTGTGCTTCAAGAATTTCTTTCATGCTGTGCCCAATTCCCCAGTTTGTACGATACTGGTGTCCTGCAATAATGAAGAGTACTCCAATTGCAAGGTGGTGGTGTGCAGTATCAGAAAGCCAAAGACCACCTGTTACTGGGTTTAAACCTCCACGGAATGTAAGGAAGTCTGAGTATTCAGTCCAGTTAAATGTAAAGAACGGTGTAAGTCCTTTTGCAAAACTTGGGTAAAGTTCAGCCATAAGTGCACGGTTAAGCATAAACTCGTGTGGAAGTGGAATCTCTTTTGGATCTACTCCAGCATCAAGAAGTGTGTTAATCGGTAATGCAATGTGAATTTGGTGACCAGCCCATGAAAGACTTCCAAGTCCAAGAAGTCCAGCAAGGTGGTGGTTCATCATTGATTCCACATTTTGGAACCATTCAAGTTTTGGTGCAGCTTTGTGGTAGTGCCACCATCCTGCAAAGAACATAAGTCCTGCACAGATAAGCGCTCCAATAGCTGTACTGTAAAGTTGAAGCTCAGAAGTGATTCCACTTCCACGCCAAAGTTGGAAGAATCCTGAAGTAATTTGTACTCCTTGGAAACCTCCTCCAACGTCACCGTTAAGGATTTCTTGACCAACGATTGGCCATACTACTTGAGCTGATGGTTTAATGTGAGTTGGGTCACTTAACCATGCTTCGTAGTTTGAAAAACGTGCTCCGTGGAAGTACATTCCACTAAGCCAAATAAAGATTACTCCAAGTTGCCCAAAGTGAGCACTGAATACTTTACGAGAAATGTCTTCAAGGTCAGTTGTGTGACTATCGAAGTCGTGAGCATCTGCGTGAAGATCCCATACCCATGTAGTAGTAGCAGGTCCTTTAGCAAGTGTTCGTGAGAAATGTCCAGGTTTAGCCCACTTCTCGAATGAAGTAGGTACCGGGTCACGATCAACTACGATTTTGACAGTTTTAATCTCGCGTTCTGGTGGACTAATTGTCATTAATTTTTCCTCTATATTTCATTACTTAAAGCTTTTTATAAAAAATAAAAAACTTAAAGATCATTTATTTTATAAATTTAAAAAACTAAACATATAATTTCTTCTTATTTTTATTAGAAAATCCTTAACGTTTAAATTTAAATTTTCAATTAAAATGAAATGGATTCCTACTTTAGGTTAAATGGTAGTGAGAAACAGTTTTGTACAAAAAATTGTTCAAAAAAGAAAAGTATAAAATTTATACAAAACACTAGCTTTAAAAACGATGGTAAAAAGTATGGTCTGTTTATAGAATAACAGATTAGCATTGAGACCAAAATGGCATAGACGACACCTTCTTAATTTTTATTTCAATAAATTATTGCAAAATTAGAATCATTAAGGCATTATAGGTATATACACATAATTTATCTATGTGGGTTTGTAGTTCAATTGGTTAGAGCACCGCCCTGTCACGGCGGAAGTTGCGGGTTCGAGTCCCGTCAATCCCGTATTAAAAAAAAAAGAAACAAATAGCGTGAAGGTTTTTTAATTTTTTTCTATAATAGTAATGTCGCCTCTATACCTCTGATTTTGGTGAAATATTTCCTTAGGAGAAACACTCATGGCTGCATCATTATTACCATCAATTTTTGTGCCTCTTGTAGGTTTAGTTTTCCCAGCTGTTGCAATGGCATCACTTTTTCTTTATATTGAAAAAGAGCAGGTTAGCTAATCCTTTTATTTATTTAAGATAATTTTTCATCTTATAAAAATAACTTTATACTGTTTATCCTATACTTTTAGGAATAAACAACAGCTTTTTTAAAAAGCTATTTATTTTAACTTTCGGGTAAAATTTATGAATCTTGAATTAATCGGTCAACTTGTAAGCGTTGCTCTCATCGTTGGAGCAGGTCCTATTATCATTGGAGCCCTTTTCGCACGTGGCGGAAACCTTTAAATCATAACAAACATTATGCCTTTATCTGATACACAAGTTTTTGTTGCACTTTTTGTAGCACTTATTACTGGTATTCTTTCACTTCGTCTTGGAACACAACTTTATAAGTAAAAATTTATAAAGTCCACTTTTTTAAAGTACTTTAAATTTTTTTGCTTGGTTAATTGTTGAGAACTAGCTTTTAACCAAGCAAAAATTTGGCCAATGCAGAATTATAAAAAAGTTCATTGTTTAAAGTTTGAAGATTTGGTAATCTTTCTTATAGAGTATGTCGGAGTGTAGCGCAGCTTGGTAGCGTACGTCCTTTGGGAGGATGTGGTCGCAGGTTCGAATCCTGTCACTCCGAAACTTCAATTTTAGTTAAATCTATTGGAGTCCAATCTCTTATGTGTACAGTAGGCGTCCTTAGTTCAGTTGGTAGAACGCAGGTCTCCAAAACCTGATGTCCTAGGTTCAAGTCCTAGAGGGCGTGTATGATTTAACGAAATGAAACTAAATTTTCCTTATTTTAAGGTGCATTGGAGAGATGACTGAGAGGCCGAAAGTATTTCATTGCTAATGAAACGTGCGAGTAATCGTACCAAGGGTTCGAATCCCTTTCTCTCCGAAAATATAAAAGAAATTTACACATTGGTTCTTGACTGAATAGCCTACTATTTTATATTCTATAGGCATAGATATATGATAAATTTATTTAATTGTTCTAGAACATTGAATAAAAAAATAAAATTGTAAAATTATATCAATATACCTTTGTTTTACGAAGCTATTCAAAAGGAGATATTATGACACGAGTGAAACGTGGAACAGTTGCGCGTAAGCGTCGCAACAAAATTTTAGAACTCAACCGTGGGTATCGTGGGTCACATTCGACATTATTCCGTACTGCTCAGCAGCGAACATTAAAAGCCCTTACAACGGCTTATACAGATCGTCGTAAGAAAAAGCGTACTTACCGCCGTTTATGGATCCGTCGTATTAATGCGGCAGTTCGTACTTCAGGAACAACTTATAGTAAATTCATTCATGAAATGAAAAAAGATCAGATTTTACTTAATCGTAAAGTTCTTTCACAATTAGTTCTTCTTGATCCAGAAAGTTTTAAAACACTTACGAAATAAGAAATAGAACTTAAAGGCGAAGATCTAAGAGAGTTCGAAACCGAATTGTTTATAAAAGAATTCGGCTACTTGCATGTCTTAGGTCTTTTTGTTATTTTATATGTACTGGAGAGATGTCAGAGTGGTTTAATGTATTGGTCTTGAAAACCAATGTAGCGCAAGTTACCGTGGGTTCAAATCCCACTCTCTCCGATTTTTTTTAATTAATTATTGCAAGAATTTTGATTTGTCGCTTGTTATTAGATATAATAAAAACGCTAGTCCACCCTTTTTATTTGTTTTGATTGGAGATCCCCATGACTCAAATTTTTCTTCTTGGTCGTTTACCTGAAGCGTACGCACCGTTTGACCCACTTGTAGACGTGCTTCCAATTATTCCAGTTTTATTCTTACTTCTTGCATTCGTTTGGCAAGCTTCAGTAAGTTTCCGTTAATTTAAGAGAGGAATAAAATGCTTACTTTAAAAATTCTTGTTTACACTGTTGTTAGTTTCTTCGTATCTCTTTTCATCTTTGGGTTCCTTTCTAACGACCCAGGGCGTAACCCTAACTCAAAAGATTTCGAATAAACATTTAAAGTCTGTTCTTAGTTATTAGAAGATACTATCTTCCTGAAAACAAAAGAAACCCTTTAACTCCAAACTTATTATTTGTTTTTTCGAGGCAAATCTATGAAAAATTTTACAATTTATCTTTCAACGGCACCTGTACTTGCAGCTGTATGGTTCAGCTTACTTGCAGGAATCTTGATTGAATTAAACCGTTTCTTCCCTGACGCACTTTCTTTCCCTTTATAAATAAAGTGTTTGTAGACAAATAGAGAGTCAATGAAGTGACTCTCTATTTGTCGACAATAAAAATACCTTGACAGAGCTTTGTCTTGTTCGCTATTGTATAAAAGAATACATTGCCGGGATAGCTCAGTCGGTAGAGCAGAGGACTGAAAATCCTTGTGTCACCAGTTCAAATCTGGTTCCTGGCAAAAAATGACTAGCAATAGCAAAAACAATGAAGGTATTTAACCTTCTACGAGTAGATTTAGAAATTATGGAAGCGTGTATTTCATAAATATAAAAATTATGGCACCACAAACTGAAACAATGACTGGGACTGGCTTCAAAGCTGGAGTTAAGGACTACCGTTTAACATACTACACACCTGATTACCAGGTAAAAGAAACTGACGTTCTTGCAGCGTTCCGTATGACTCCACAACCTGGAGTACCGCCTGAGGAGTGTGGAGCAGCTGTAGCAGCTGAGTCATCAACAGGTACATGGACAACTGTATGGACAGATGGTCTTACACAACTTGACCGTTACAAGGGTCGTTGTTACGACCTTGAGCCAGTTCCAGGTGAAGACAACCAGTACATCGCGTACGTTGCTTACCCACTCGACCTTTTCGAGGAAGGATCTGTAACTAACCTTTTCACTTCAATCGTAGGTAACGTATTCGGATTTAAGGCACTTCGTGCTCTCCGTCTTGAAGACCTTCGTATTCCAGTAGCATACTGTAAGACTTTCCAGGGTGCTCCTCACGGAATTCAGGTTGAGCGTGATAAGCTTAACAAGTACGGACGTGGACTCCTTGGATGTACTATTAAGCCTAAGCTTGGTCTTTCGGCTAAGAACTACGGACGTGCAGTATACGAGTGTCTTCGTGGTGGACTTGACTTCACTAAGGATGACGAGAACGTAAACTCACAGCCTTTCATGCGTTGGCGTGACCGTTTCCTTTTCGTAGCTGAGGCTATCTACAAGTCACAGGCTGAGACTGGTGAGATTAAGGGACACTACCTTAACGCAACTGCTGGAACTGTTGACGAGATGATCAAGCGTGCTGCTTGTGCTAAAGAATTAGGAATGCCGATTGTAATGCACGACTACATTACAGCTGGTTTCACTGCTAACACTACTCTCGCTCACTACTGTCGTGACCACGGACTTCTTCTCCACATTCACCGTGCAATGCACGCAGTAATTGACCGTCAGCGTAACCACGGAATCCACTTCCGTGTACTTGCTAAGGCTCTTCGTCTTTCAGGTGGTGACCACCTTCACTCAGGTACTGTAGTAGGTAAGCTCGAAGGTGAGCGTAACGTAACTCTTGGTTTCGTTGACCTCATGCGTGATGCTTACGTTGAGAAGGACCGTGACCGTGGAATTTACTTCACACAGGACTGGGGATCACTCCCTGGTGTAATGCCAGTTGCTTCTGGTGGTATTCACGTATGGCACATGCCAGCTCTTGTAGAAATCTTCGGTGATGACGCTTGTCTTCAGTTCGGAGGAGGAACTCTTGGACACCCATGGGGGAACGCTCCAGGTGCATCTGCTAACCGTGTAGCACTTGAGGCTTGTACTCAGGCTCGTAACGAAGGACGTGACCTCGCTCGTGAGGGTGGTGACGTAATCCGTGCAGCTTGTAAGTGGTCTCCTGAGCTTGCAGCAGCTTGTGAAGTTTGGAAAGAGATCAAATTTGAGTTCGATACTGTCGATACATTATAGACATAACACGTTACTCAAATACTAGATAAGGGATGGACGTTCAATAGACGTTTGTTTCCTTTCTAGGGGTTGGGTCACATACTTATACCTTCAAAGGAGAATCCAGATCCAAAAGATTTTGGTTCTTCCTTGAAGGTAGACATCAAACAAATTTTTATTTATGGTTGAAACACTTCTTTCAGGAATTGTACTTGGACTCATGCCGGTAACCCTCGCAGGGTTATTTACCACGGCATACCTCCAATACCGTCGTGGAGATCAATTAAATCTCTAATACCTTTAGACGTTTCAAGTCAACGCCTTCAGATGTTTGCTTCTAACTCAGTTCTAAGGTCAATTCATTGGGACAAAAATGAATTTGTCCCAATTTACTATAAAAAAAATACAAAGCTTTTATTTGACGTCTGGATTTTCATCTTTCCCAGGCGAAGGATTCTCATAGTCGCGAGATTTGAGGAAATCCCCAGATTGAAAGAAATGTAACGCTTCTTCAACTTTCATCTGTGCGTTTCCAGTTAAAAACGGCACGACATTTTTAAGAATCCAGAACACATATTTCTTTTTTTCAATTTGCGTTTCATAGACGGGCTTCTTAGTTTTTTTCGTGTGTTTAATGGCTTTAACTTGGTTGCCAAATACTTTTGCCACTTTTTCAATGATTTGAAAATCCTCACTTGTGACTTGTAAACGGACAGTTTTAGCAATCCCGTAGGTACCTGGAATATCCACGAAATAAACAAAGCTGCGCTCTTGAAAAATTGATGCAAGTTCTTCCCAATCAACGTTTGGAGCGTTTTTCGGTTCAAACATATCCAATTCTTTTTGAAGATTTAAACGGATGCTTTTTTGGATGCTCGAGTGACCGCGTGCATCCATTCGTTTTTCCATTTCTTCTAATGCTTTTTCAACTTTTTTTCGATGACGTGAACTTACTGAAACAAATGGAAAAATATTTTTGAGAGTCCACTGAAGCTTTTCAAAATTAGTAAGATTGATAGTAAACACCTTTTTCCCTTTTTTCGTTCGTCGATTAAGTTCACGATAAGGAGTTGAGAGGAGTTTTGCACAATAAGCAATCACATCTTGATCTGTCGAATAAAGGTTTAGACTTGGACGATCGTATGGTTGCTGACTTCGAGAATCAAAACCAATCGAACCTTCAGCTAAGAAATAGCCACTAAAATATGCCCATTCTTCAGGAGATGGTGTATATTCAGAGGACATTTCACCAATCTGTGGGAGTTGGGAGAGCTCAATTTTTACTGGATCATCAAACAAAGATTGGTCAAAGAAAGATTGAGGATATTGCCAAAGTGCTTGTCGAACTTGCATTCGACGGCGCGCTCCCAACCAGGGATATAATTCGAAATAAAGGTCGTCACGTTCGTTTTGGCGGCCCAAAGATGTTTCATAGAGAACCTGGTGAGAGTCGTTTTTCGGAATAATTTTACGAATCTTTGTTTTTAATAATTCCGCTACATACTCAACAATGTCTTGGTCACATAATCCTAATCGAAATTGGACGGGTCCGAAATAGCCATCCCCTTCGAATAATCCCGCAAGGAATGCTGTAGTTTTTGGATTCATATTCATAAAAGGTAGGGTAAATAAATGGTAGAATAAAAAAGTATACAAACGAATCTCAAAAAACTGTGTGGTCTTGTAGAGAGTCATACTTTTTCAATGCATTTTTTGATGCATAAAGGTGTTTAAAAAGAACAGGTATATTCTTTTTAAACACCATAGCTCAAGAAACTCTTTGTCCTCGATGAAGAAATTCCAAGGATGCGGAGGTTTCTTTGGTAAATGTTTTAAGGTTTTTTTGTCAACTGCTTTAGAATCTCTTTAAGCAAAGTAATGAATCCTTCACGTTGACGATGGGGTAACACATGTACCAGAGCGGGGAGAAACATGGGATTCGTGATAGTCAACCCCCCCACAACGGTAAAGCTGAAAAGTCGTCGCACAACGGGCCAAGGCACATGTTGGAAACGATTTCGAATATCGTCCACCATTTGAGAGGGAGATAAATCAGTCAATGGAGGAAATGGACGGAATTCAGGGAAACGGGGTGCCGGACGGGGTTGTTGGACTGGAAGGTTTCCCATTCCCGTTCGCATACCGAACAATTGACGCACCGCGAAAACTGATACGAAAGTCATTAAACCAAAGGGAATGGTATTTACCGAAACATATGGGACACTGGGTTTGGAAGGCTCCAAAATATAAGCTTTCAGGTTTTGACGTGCTTCGATATTGTTCCCAATCAAGTGATGCAGTCGCAATTCTGTATTGGGTCGCTCTCGCTGCCCCTGATCATGGAGTCGAAGTGATTGACCTAATTGAATTGCGCGCTGTCGATTGTTCTGGAAAAAAAGATAATAATCGAATGTTAAAAATTGCTCAAGAGTTTGGATTTGCTGATTTGTACGCTCCGAACATACCCGTAAGACAGGCGTATTCTGATCCGTAAGTTCGGATGTTCTTTGAATCACGGAAACAACATCGTTTAAATGATAAAGAACTTCAAAGCCATTGGAAGCCTCGGGGAAGGGTGTCGGTTGTACAAGATGGTGAACCAAATGTTCAAAATTGCCGTTCGATTGCTGATAAAGGGTGTCTAAATAACTCAAAAGTTGGGAAGTGTTTGTGGTATGCAGCAACTCACCAACCGAAATCGGACCCCAGGCCTCCCCAACGTGCCCACTCAAATGCAAATGCGTGTCGAGTTCGTGAAATAAGCTTTCTAAAGTTCGCCCGATGGTCAAAAAAGAGACTTCTCCGGGATGCTGCAAGAGAAGTCGATCCGGTTCAAGCACTGCCTGAATTGCATCAACCATTTGTTGCGTTTGGAACGGCGGAATGGGAGTTGGCAGTCCATCCGAAGAAACCCAAGGCATGCGAGTTGGGTCTCCATGGATGTTGTAACGAAGGGATGCTAAAGTGGTGCGAACCGTTTTCTGGCCTTGCGTAAATTGGTTAGCTTCATTCTCTAAATTTCGCATTGCCGCTGAATGGTCCCCATCAAGCATGGTATTTACAAATCTATGGTCCCGACGAGTCTCAACAAATCGGTAGATAACCCGTCCAAGAACGGAGAGAAGAGCGGGGAGAACAATGGACTCCAAAGTTTCGAATGGCAGCCCACATAAAGCAAGGTCGTCTAAATTGATGCCCTCATTGATGTCTTGGGTGACATTATCTCCTAATTGACAAATAAAAATAATGCTTCCATCCCGCTGTTTTACTGAATAAATACAAGTATAATTTTTGGTCATGGATCTATTTAATAAAAGATGTTAAAATATAAATGAATTTTTTTTCCTTCTTCCCAAAAGGTAGAAGTCAAGATTGGTCTGTATCTGTATTAGTTATTAGTTGTCCTCCTATATTTGCATATTTGATATTTTCAGTACGAAAAGACTGATATGCAAATTCTTACATATCAATTTGTCTTTGCACAACGTTTTGCTGACTTCTACTTCTAAATTTTTTCTTTTTAATTTTTATGAGTTTTAAGGATAGAAAGTATAATATTGTTTTTAATACAAAAGCTGAGTATGAGAGCTTTCATAAATTACTGGGATTGACGAAAGTGGTGAATGCCCAGGGCCTGCCTCAATTAACAAGTTGGGAACTGTCCTATTTACTTCGTGCAACGCCAAATTTAGAGACTTCACCAATGTTCAAACTTCCGGGTGGTGGGGAAGGGAATGCTGCTGAATTAATTGCTTATGAAATTAATAATAAAAAATTAACGGCAGACACAGTGATGGAATATTTTTCTACGTTTTCTCTTTGGCTAGATACCTCACACCCTCTGTTTAGAGACTTAGGTTTTCCCGTGTCAAATCTCCCTGGTGAGAACACTCATATCTATGCAACGACTTATTTTTCTCCTGGCCTCTATACACCGGCTGAAAAATCAAAAAAAGAACTGTATCTTCCATATAAAAAGTATGGAATGCGGCATTACGGGCATTCTTTTAGTCGTCCAGCTTCAAAAAAGTCTGAACTGGAGGAACTTGCGAAGGCTTTTAATTTCTACTATGATTATTTTAAAGAGGGCTCTAAAGGGTACGACCAATTAGAATCTTTTTATCCAGATTTGTTAAATACAAAGAATTATAAGGATGCGGCAGCGATCGTTTCTGGAAGTACGTCTGGTGGAGAGTCTTATTGGCGTCTTCTTATTAGGATCCCACATATTTCGATTGCAGCTTTATGCCAGTGCCTTCCATATGTGGAATGTGTGCAGAAACGTGAAAAGATTCGTGATTCTCTAAAATATGCTTTGTATGGGAAGCTCGTGTATTATACAGCGGCTCATCCTTCGACAGTAAAAAATAAAAGTTAATCGTTGCTTCTCATTCAGTTCTAAGGTCAATGCATTGGGACAAAAATGAATTTGTCCCAATCCAATATAAGTTAAAAACTTTTTTTCCTCGTCAGAATTTGACTTCTCCACTTGGTGAGCACTAGAATCCAGAAAATCACGTCAATCCATAGATTGAGTGAAATTGGGAGACTTCAAAAAATACAATGCTTCTTCTCCTTTCACATCGGCCTCTCCAGATACAAACGAAAGCACATCATGAAGAATCCAAAACACATATTTTTTATTTTCAAGACTTCCTTCAGAGTGCCACTCAAGGGGGTTTTGGCTTGTCGAACTTTTCTCACCTTTTTCTGAAAGATCTTCATAACTTTTTCAGCTTCGTCTATTTGAATTCGTCAACGAGGGGTTCGAGCCACACCACATGACCCTGGGAACTTGATCATGGAAAGAAAAGGTCGGGATTTAAAAATTCAAGCAAGACCTTCCTAATCAAGTTGGCTTTCACGAGTTTCCCAAATCATGAATAGAAACGCACATATAAAGGGCTGATCTCTTCTTGGCGACCAAGAGAAATTTCATACAAAATGGGAAGGTTGGGTTTGGAAGAGTTGATTCTAGATACATTTGTGGGTAATCCATCGTCCAGAACCTCAATCACATCTGTATCACAGAGAGGAAATGCCTTAAAGAGGACTTGAACCTCCACGCTGTAAAGCACTAGCTTCTGAGGCTAGCGTGTCTACCATTCCACCATTAAGGCATAAATAGTTTGCATTGACTCGGGCCCAAGAAGGCATGGCCTTCCGAGCAAGAAATGCTTCACTGGTTTTATTGATAAATTTTATCCTGTAAAAAATACATAAAAATTCGAACATAGTATAGAACATCTCGAGTAGCATTGGAACCTACAAAAAAATAACTTAGAAGGTTACTGCCATATCTATTAGGCGACCGAGACAATTGTACAATTTTTTTTCGTATAATTTGAACGAGAGCAAGAAGATTTTTTTCTTGCTCTCATCTTTCATGAGATTTGAAATCTGAAGTTTCTCTCGAGAGTTTTTAAGATTTTAAAATTTGAAATGCATCAAAAAGTTCTGGGAACTCTTCATAAACTTCGTAGTCCGGATCAATGGATGTACAATATGCTAAGGTACAGGCCCATTGTCCAATCAAAAATTTAATCCAGTTTTTCTGAAATACTGTTACAGAACAATAAAGAATTAAGCCTGGAGAACTGGGGGCTGACTTTATTTCAAGGGGCATTCCACTCATGAATGAAATATGCTTTAATGTTCGATTAGTTGGACTAATAAAAACTAAGTAAAGTGGCTCATAAAACAACATAATAGATGGTTCCGTCCAATTCACTGTATCTGGATCTGGATTTACTTGTAATTCTCCAATTCCAATGAGATATCCAGTTAAAAACTCAATGGCCCCTTCGTTAAAGGCAATAGGTTTGGTTGCCATAGATATATATGAGCTGAAAATCATTTTTTAAGGAATCTCCTCCTATGCTTTTTATCTTTCAACTTACGCTTCTTGCTTTTATTGGTCTTTCATTAGCTCTCGTGATTGGTGTGCCTGTGCTTCTCGCATCTGCTGAGGGTTGGTCATCATCAAAAGGTCTCGTGTTCTCTGGTTCAGCTCTTTGGATTCTTTTAGTGTTTGTTGTTGGTGCATTAAACTCATTTGTTTCGTAAGAAAAAATGGTGGGTATTCTCCAACTTTAAACTCCTTCTTTTTTTTTGGGAAAGTTTGTGACTTTCCCAAAATGAAAAAATATAATGTAATTTTTTTATTCTTCTGTAGTGGTGTGTTTGGTGTGTTATACTGTGTTATAACAGATCTTATATGTTTTCTTTTTTTGAAGAAGCTTAGATTTTGTAACTCTTTAAAATTTTTATTCTTCTTTATTATGACTGCAACTTTAGAGCGCCGCGCAAACGCGACAGTATGGGGACGTTTTTGTTCTTGGATTACTTCAACTGAGAACCGTTTATACATCGGATGGTTCGGTGTATTAATGATCCCTACTTTATTAACAGCAACTTCAGTATTCATCGTAGCTTTCATCGCTGCTCCTCCAGTGGATATCGATGGTATTCGTGAGCCAGTATCTGGATCACTTATGTACGGAAACAACATCATCTCTGGTGCTGTAATCCCTACATCTAACGCTATCGGACTTCACTTCTACCCAATTTGGGAAGCAGCTTCACTTGATGAGTGGCTTTACAACGGTGGTCCTTACCAGCTTATCGTATGTCACTTCTTCATCGGAATTTGTTCATACATGGGTCGTGAGTGGGAGCTTTCATTCCGTTTAGGAATGCGTCCTTGGATCGCAGTAGCTTACTCAGCTCCTGTAGCAGCAGCAACTGCTGTTTTCCTTATCTACCCAATCGGACAAGGTTCTTTCTCTGATGGAATGCCACTCGGAATTTCTGGTACTTTCAACTTCATGATCGTATTCCAGGCTGAGCACAACATCCTCATGCACCCATTCCACATGCTTGGTGTTGCTGGTGTATTCGGTGGTTCACTTTTCTCTGCTATGCACGGTTCACTCGTAACTTCATCTCTCATCCGTGAGACTACTGAGAACGAGTCTGCAAACGCTGGATACAAGTTCGGACAAGAAGAAGAGACTTACAACATCGTAGCTGCACACGGTTACTTCGGACGTCTTATCTTCCAATACGCTTCATTCAACAACTCACGTTCACTCCACTTCTTCCTCGCAATCTGGCCTGTAATGGGAATCTGGTTCACAGCTCTTGGTATTTCTACTATGGCTTTCAACCTTAACGGTTTCAACTTCAACCAGTCTGTAGTAGATTCTAACGGACGTGTAATTAACACATGGGCTGATATCGTTAACCGTGCTAACCTCGGTATGGAAGTAATGCACGAGCGTAACGCTCACAACTTCCCACTTGACCTTGCATCAGTTGAAGCTCCTTCAATCAACGCATAGTTAAGTTCTTTAAGTTTACTCACCTAAACTTAAACACTTCGGTGCCCCTTCGGGGGCACTTTTCATAATTCAAAATCCAAAACACAGGAAGTCAATCTTATTCACTAAAACTCAACACCAGGGAGACAGAAAATATATGCCACAAAAAGGAAAAACAACTGCTGGGAATGTTTTATATAAAATACAATTAAACCGTCGAGTTCGTTTACGTTATATTTTTGAAGGAATTCTTTCATATTTAAACATATTTAAATTCTTTCTCGGATGTACAAAATAAAGTAAAAGAAGCACTTCAATGATTAGATCAACTGGATAAATAATGTTTTCGTGTGATGAAAGGTAAATGAATTGAATGTCTTTTGAGAAAATAGAAGAATTTTCGTGGATATTTCGTGAAACACTCCTTTAAATGGTTCAAAAAGTAAAATTTAAACAAATATATATATATTTCTATGTAAGCTTTAAATAATCTAATTAGGCTTCTTATACAGTGATATTTCTGGATTTTAGAAGGCTTTCCTGAGATTAAATGGAGTTGTTGTGAATTTTGTTTTATATTAAAAAAAAGGAAATAAAAAAGGGGGTTGCTAGTACTAGCAACCCCCTTTAAAAATAGAGTTAATAAATAATAAGTCTTGGCATCGATATGTTTTCAGAGAAAGTGGCCCTTGTCCTATCGTTATCTCAGAAGCCTTTCACCACGCAGTTCGGAATGGGATGCTGTGTCTCGACTTTGACGAAGACACCAAGAATAAAAAAAATAATAAATAAAATCAAATCCCTCGGTCTATTAGGACGTGTCAGCTTCAAAATCCATTACTGGACGTCTACATCACGCCTATCAAACGGTTAGTCTTACCGTGACCTTCCTTGTCTTTTCTGTCAAACTAGACATTGACAAAAGAGCACTCATCTTAAGGTGAACTTCCTACTTATATGCTTTCAGCAGTTATTTACTCCAAACATAGCTACCCAGCGTTTACCCCTGGCGGAATAACTGGTACACTAGCGGTTTGTCCCCACCTGGTCCTCTCGTACAAAGGGGAGATCCTCTCAATGCTCTAAACGCCTATACGGGATATGGACCAAACTGTCTCACGACGTTCTGAACCCAGCTCATGTACCGCTTTCTATGGGCGAACAGCCCAACCCTTGGAACGTACTTCCGCTCCAGGATGCGATAAGCCGACATCGAGGTGCCAAACCTCCCCGTCGATGTGAACTCTTGGGGGAGATTAGCCTGTTATCCCTAGAGTAACTTTTATCCGTTGAGCGACGGCCTTTCCACTCAGCACCGTCGGATCACTAAAACCGACTTTCGTCTCTGCTTGACATGTCAGTCTCGCAGTCAAGCTCTCTTATGCTTTTACACTCTATGGCTGATTTCCGTCCAGCCTGAGAGAACCTTTGTACACCTCCATTACCTTTTGGGAGGTGACTGCCCCAGTCAAACTGCCCGCCTGAAACTGTCTTTCTACCGGATAACGGTTAGAAATGAGCGCTCTAGCTTACCAAGAGTGGTATCTCACTGATGACTCCATCCTTTCCGGAGAAAGGACTTCAACGTCTCCCACCTAAGCTGCGCAAGATAAGCTTGAGAGCAATTCCAGGTTACAGTAAAGCTTCATAGGGTCTTTCTGTCCGCGTACAGGTAATCCGCATCTTCACAGATATTTTTATTTCACCGAGTCTCTCTCTGAGACAGTATCCAGATCGTTACACCTTTCGTGCGGGTCGGAACTTACCCGACAAGGAATTTCGCTACCTTAGGACAGTTATAGTTACTGCCGCCGTTCACCAGGGCTTCAGTCGTCAGCTTTGTCTAAGACTAACCAACTTCTTTAACCTTCTGGCACTGGGCAGGTGTCAGCCCCCATACATCGTCTTACGACTTTGCGGAGACCTGTGTTTTTGGTAAACAGTCGCCTGGATCTCTTCACTGCGGCCCTTATGCAGGGCACTCTTTCTTCCGAAGGTACAGAGCCAATTTGCCGAGTTCCTTAGAGAGAGTTATCTCGCTCCCCTTAGTTTATTCAACCCACGTACCTGTGTCGGTTTACGGTACAGGTATTACTTTATCAAAGTCGAATGAGCTTTTCTTGGAAAAAATACCTTGTAAAGAAATCCATGAGTCCAAACTGCCAAGTCTGGAAGATTTCTTTCAATGTATTTGTTCGTCCCTCAGGACTAATAAAGTAATAGTGAAGGAATATAAGCCTTCTTTCCATCGATTACGCCTTTCGGCCTCACCTTAGGTCCTGACTGACCCTCTGAGGACGAGCCTTGCAGAGGAACCCTTACGTTTTCGGGGCACTAGATTCTCACTAGTGTTTTCGTTACTCAATCTGACATTCTCACTTCCGCCCTGTCCACCGCGGCTTACGCGCTTGGCTTCTCCCTGGGCGGAACGCTCCTCTACCACATATTATGTTAGTAATATATCCATAGCTTCGGCAAAAAACTTAGTTCCGGAAATTTTCGGCGCAAAAACGCTTGATCAGTGAGCTATTACGCACTCTTTAAAGGGTGGCTGCTTCTAGGCAAACCTCCTGATTGTCACTGCGTTTTCACCTCCTTTACCACTTAGCTTTTATTTAGGAGCCTTAACTGATGGTCTGGGCTGTTTCCCTTTTGACTATGAAGCTTGTCCCCCATAGTCTCACTGGCTAATTGAAGTCATTTTAGGTATTCCGAGTTTGCAACAGATTGGTACCGCTTTCGCAGCCCGCACCGAAACAGTAGCTTTACCCCCTAAAAGTTCATAATTAACCGCTGCGCCTCAACGCATTTCGAGGAGAACCAGCTAGCTCCAAGTTCGATTGGCATTTCACCCCTAACCACAACTCATCCGTCGATTTTTCAACATCGGTCGGTTCGAACCTCCACTTCGTATCACCAAAGCTTCATTCTGGTCATGGTTAGATCACCTGGGTTCGGGTCTACGATAAGGGACGAGTGCCCTATTCAGACATGCTTTCGCTTTGGCTTCGATGAAAAATCTTAACCATGCCACTTACCGTAAGTCGCCAGATCATTCTTCAACAGGCATGCAGTCAGATGTGTTCATCCTCCTACCAATTGTAAGTATACGGTTTCATGTTCTATTTCACTCCCCTCAAAGGGGTTCTTTTCATCTTTCCCTCGCGGTACTTTTCGCTATCGGTGACCTAGGAGTATTTAGTCTTACGAGGTGGTCCTCGCGAATTCATACGGGATTTCACGTGCCCCATACTACTTGGGAGCCAAACGGCATTGAGTCAAGATTCAACGACTGGGCTTTCACCATCTATGGCGCAGGTTTCAGCTGCTTCGTTTCTCAAGATTTTCTATACCTTTGTGTTTGGTCCTATAACCAGAAACATACATGTTTCTTTTAGACTGGTCCCATTTCGCTCGCCGCTACTTTGGGAATCGCTTTTGCTTTCTTTTCCTTCAGCTACTAAGATGTTTCAGTTCACTGAGTTGTCTTTCTCTTCTCTATGAATTCAAGAAGGAATTTTTAAGGTTGCCCTATTCGGGAATCTCCGGATCAAAGCATACGTCCTGCTCCCCGGAGCATATCGTCGGTTATCACGCCCTTCATCGGCTCTAGGTCCCTAGATCTCCACCATATACTCTTTGTTGATTGATTTTGTTTTCAAATGAAATTTCCACAATTCAAGATTTATCTAAGAGATAAATCATTTGGCTGGAGGTAAGCGGACTCGAACCGCTGACGTCTGCCTTGCAAAGGCAGCGCTCTACCAACTGAGCTATACCCCCGTGCCATGGGCTATTCAGGACTTGAACCTGAGACCTCACCCTTATCAGGGGTGCGCTCTAACCACCTGAGCTAATAGCCCGTAGCCAGCGGCAATTACGCGCCGCTTCCGGCTTGGTCTTTATGAACAATTTGCTGTTCAAAATCTCATTAAAAGGAGGTATTCCAGCCACACCTTCCAGTACGGCTACCTTGTTACGACTTCACCCTAGTCACCAACCCTGCCTTCGGCATCCTCGTCCCAAAAGGGTTCGAGTAACGACTTAGGGAAGAGTCGACTTCCATGGTGTGACGGGCAGTGTGTACAAGACCCGGGAACGTATTCACCGCTGTATGCTGACCAGCGATTACTAGCGATTCCACCTTCATGCACTCGAGTTGCAGAGTACAATCCGAACTGAGATCGGGTTTTTGAGATTGGCTAGCCTTTGCAGGTTTGCAGCTCATTGTCCCGACCATTGTAGTACGTGTGTAGCCCAGGATATAAGGGGCATGCTGACTTGACATCATCCACACCTTCCTCCGCTGTAGAGCGGCAGTCTCATTTAAGCACTGAAAACAGCAACAAATGACATGGGTTGCGCTCGTTACAAGACTTAACTTGACATTTCACAACACGAGCTGACGACAGCCATGCACCACCTGTCATTCCATCCCGAAGGAGGCCTTTCTTTCAAAAGGTTTTGGAATGATTTCAAACCCTGGTAAGGTTTTTCGCGTTGCATCGAATTAAACCACATACTCCACCGCTTGTGCGGGTCCCCGTCAATTCCTTTGAGTTTCACATTTGCATGCGTAGTCCCCAGGCGGGAAACTTCACGCGTTAGCTTGACCACCGCTCCGAATACCGGCTCGGCAGTGAGTTTCCATCGTTTACGGCTAAAATTACTAGGGTATCTAATCCTAATCACTCCTTTAGCTTTCGTCTCTTAGCGTCAGGTAAAGCCCAGTACAGTGCCTTCGCCATATTGGTGTTCCTTCCGATATCTACGCATTTCACCGCTCCACCGGAAATTCCCTATACCTCTACTTCCCTCAAGCTTAGAAGTTTCTTTTGCGGACCCCCAGTTGAGCTGAAGAATTTCACAAAAGACTTTCCAAACCGCCTACAGACGCTTTACGCCCAATCAATCCGAATAACACTTGCATCCTCTGTCTTACCGCGGCTGCTGGCACAGAGTTAGCCGATGCTTATTCCTCGAATACCGTCATTTATTCTTCTTCGAGAAAAGAAGTTTACAACCCGCAGGCCGTCATCCTTCACGCAGCGTCGCTCCGTCAGACTTTCGTCCATTGCGGAAAATTCCCCACTGCTGCCTCCCGTAGGAGTTTGGACCGTGTCTCAGTTCCAATGTGGCTGTCCATCCTCTCAGACCAGCTACTGATCGTCGCCTTGGTAAGCCATTACCCTACCAACTAGCTAATCAGACGCAAGATCATCTTTGGGCGAAATTCTTTCACTCCACAGCGTATCGGGTATTAGCATCCGTTTCCAGAAGTTATCCCCGTCCCAAAGGTAGATTCTTACGTGTTACTCACCCGTTCGCCACTCTCATATATCCGAAGATATACTACCGTTCGACTTGCATGTGTTATGCACGCTGCCAGCGTTCCTTCTGAGCCAGGATCAAACTCTCCATGATGTGTTTATGAATCCCATTCAAATTGAATGTTTCTGAAATACAGTATACAAGCCAATTAAATGGGTTTAGGATGTCTGCCTCTTTCTATTCAAAAAATAGAACTCAGAAAAAAACAAATGTTTCAATTGGACCTCCCCTAAAAAAAACTATAAGTTTACTGTTCTTTAATGAAGCTAAAAAGCTTCAAAATCCATGGAGAAATAGACTAAGTTGTAGTCGTAGTCATTTTGGAAGGTTAATCTAGGCGTCTGTTTTGACAGTCAATGTGTGATTTGTGTATTATTTTGTGTTAAAAATAGGATTCTAGACCGTCATTAGATCTAGAACCTTATCTTTTTTTAGGAAAGCTTATGCAATAAGCTGTTCAAGAATAAATGCTACCGAGCGTGATGAATCATCATTCGCTGGGATACCATAA